>BQKZ01010285.1:25190-36981 GCA_036244855.1 Temnopleurus reevesii | reverse complement strand
AGTCACATTTCATTAAAAGTGGGCCGGGCTCGGCCCCGGCCGAGTCTTGCAGTGTAAAAGGGTGAACCGTGAGGGGCTGCAAATACCACCCACTGTGTTTGGCCGGGGCTCGGCCCGGGCTCAGCCCGGGCCGAGCCTCCCCTCTCGTGATGTAAAAGGGGTCTAAGAATCTACAATTGTGCGACCCTCATTCACCGCCCTGATCACGATCCGTACATCAGATTCCCATTGCCGTTTAGATCATGGAACATGGAACTGGCCTGGGTGGTGTTTCACCCAATCGCTCTTAAAGTTTCGCACGACTGTAGGATAGACTTTGATACGATCCAGTGTAAAATTCTTAATCATTTAGCACAAGAACTGATACCAGTCGTGCGTAAAGTCGTTCTAAAAGTCTTTCTTATCTCGGTGAAACACTGTCGCACGACTTCCAGAGAGACTGGAGTACGTTAACGAGTGTAATGCGCGTATAAGATTCTCGATCATTCAGCACGAGAACTGATACCATTCATGCGTAAAGTCGTTCTCAAAGTCTTTCTTAACTTGATAAAACACCGCACTGGCGTAGAATATAAAGAGCATTTGGACCGCATGCAAATTCTGGAACGGTTGGTAAAAATATATTGATGGGAGAAAGGGGATTTGAAGAAATAGAACGTGTGAGAGAAAGAGGGCAGGTTGCCTTCGCCTTGAGGGAGCCTGGAATGAAGATTCCTAAATAGTGATCGATGTCTACGAATCTATTGTGCAAGATTTACTCACTGCCATGCTCATCATCCGTTATATCAGGTTCTCATTGCCGTTTGCCCATGGAAGATGGAACAGGGCGATGTTTTTACCAAGTTACCAGTTCTTATGCCGAATGATCGAGAATCTCAAGCGCATATTAGACTCGTTAACGTACACCAGTCTTTCTTAAAGTCGTGCATAACTTTAAGAATGATTTGGTTAAACCACCGCTATGGTCTGGGTGGTGTTTCACCAAATCGTTCTTAAAGTTACGTACGACTTTAAGAAAGACTGGAGTACGATCCAGTGTAAAATACACATAAAATTCATAATCATTTTAGAGCAAGAACTGATACCAGTCGTGCGTAACGTCGTTTTCAAAGTCTTTCTTATCTTGGTGAAACACAAATTTGGTATAAATTATAGAAAGTATTTGAGCCGCATGCAAGTTCTGGAACGGTTAGTACAAATATATTGATGGGAGAAAGGGAGAGATCAAGAAATGGAACATTTGAGAAAAAGAGGGCAGGTTACATTCGCCTTGAGGGAACCTGGAATGAAGATTCCTAAATAGTGATTGATATCTACGAATCTACAATTGTGCAAGACTCACTCAATGCCCCGATCACCATCACTTATAGCAGATTCCCATTGCCTTTAAGATCATGGAACATGGAACGGGCATGGGTGGTGTTTCACCAAATCGTTATGAAAGTTACGCACGACTTTAAGAAATACTGAAGTACAATCTAGTATAAAATGCGTATAAGATTCTTAATCATTTAGCACAAGAACTGATACAAGTCGTGCGTAAAGTCGTTCTAAAAGTCTTTCGTAGCTTGGTGAAACACCGCCCTTGCCTTAATGGTGTTTCACCAAATCGCTCTTAAAGTTATGCACGATCCAGTGTAAAACATGCACAATATTCTTAATTATTCAGCACAAGAACTGATACCAGTAGTGCGTAAAGCTGTCCTCAAAGCCTCTCCTACCTCGGTGAAACACTGCCCTGGTATAGAATACATGTAGAGAGAGCATAACATTTGGCCACATGGAAGTTCCAGAACGTTTAGTAAAGATAAATTGATGGGAGAAAGGGAGAGTTGAAGAAATAGAACATGTGATAAAAAGAGGGCAGGTCACATTCGCCTTGAGGGAACCTAGGAATGAAGATTCCTAACTAGTGATTGATGCGTAAGAATCTACAAGTGTGCAAAACTCATTTACTGCCCTGATCACCATCCCTTATATCAGATTCACATTGCCTTTAAGATCATGGAACATTGGACTGGCCTGGGTGGTGCTGTTTCAGCAAATCGTTACGCACGACTTTAGAAAAGATTGGAATACGATCCCGTGCAAAATATTTTTAATCATCATCATTTAGCACAAGAACTGATACCAGTTGTGCATAAAGTCGATCGTAAAGTCTTTCTTATCTTGGTGAAACACCGCCCTGGTATAGAAACGCAAATTCCGGAGCGGTTGATAAAATATATTGATGGGAGAAAGGGGTGATTTGCATATTAGGCACGTGATACGCTTGGCCGCATCTGATTGGCTACGTTCCTGCATCCAAGACGGACGCGGGATTCAGCAAAAACCGTTGTAGAACTCTGCTCTTCACGGCTGTTGCCACTGGCAACCAGCGAAACCGACCTAGACAATGGTCAAATAGTATTGATTGGCGATTTTGCCGTCCGTGGTATTGATGGGAGAAAGGGAGAGTTGAAGAAATAGAACGTGAGAGAAAAAGAGGGCAGGTCACATTCACCCTGAGAGAAACTAGGAATGAAGATTCCTAAATAGTGATTGATCTCTAAGAATCTACAAGTGTGCCGCCCTCACTCACTGCCTGTTCACCATGTGAAATAGCAAGTTCCCATTGTTGCTTAGATCATGGAACATGGAACGGGCACGGGTGGTGTTTCACCAAATCGTTATGAAAGTTACGCACGACTTTAGGAAAGACTGGAATACGATCCAGTATAGATTACGCATGATATTCTAATCATTTAGCACAAGAACTGATACCAGTCGTGCGTGAAGTCGTTGTAAAAGCCTTTCTTATCTCGGTGAGACACTGCCGCACGATTTAAGAAAGACTGGAGTACGTTATAGAGTGTAATGTGCGTATAAGTTTCTCGATCATTCAGCACGAGAACTGATACCAGTCGTGCGTAAAGTCGTTCTCAAAGTCTTTCTTATCTCGGTGAAACACTGTCGCACGACTTTAAGAAAGACTGGAGCACGTTAACGAGTGTAATGCGCGTATAAGTTTCTCGATCATTCAGCACGAGAACTGATACCAGTCGTGCGTAAAGTCGTTCTCAAAGTCTTTTTCATCTTGGTGAAATACCGCCCTGGTATAGAATACAGAGAGCATCTGAGCCACATGCAGATTCTGGAACGGTTGGTAAAAATGCATTGATGGGAGAAAGGCCGAGTTGAAGAAATAGAACCTGTGAGAGAAGGGGGCAGGGTCACATTCGCCTTACGAGAAACTAGAAATGAAGATTCCTATAAATAGTGATTGATCATTAAGAATCTACAAGTGTGCGACCCTCATTCAATGCCCCGATCACCATCACTTATACCAGATTCACATTCCCGTTTGCTCATGGAACATACAACTGGCCAGGGTGGTGTTTCAACAAATCGTTCATAAAGTTACCCATCACTTTAGGAAAGACTGAAGTACAATCTAGTGTAAAATGCGTATAAGATTCTTAATCATTTAGCACAAGAACTGATACCATTCCTGCGTAAAGTCGTTCTCAAAGTCTTTCTTATCTCGGTGAAACACTGTCGCACGACTTTAAGAAAGACTGGGGTACTTTAACGAGTGTAATGCGCGTATACGTTCCTCGATCATTCAGCACGAGAACTGATACCAGCCGTGCGTAAAGTAGTTTTGAAAGTCTTTCTTATTATGGTGAAACACCGCCCTTGTCAACAAAGAGCATTTTGGCCCCATGGAAACTCCGGAATGGTTGGTAAAAATATATTGATGGGAGAAAGGGAGAGATCAAGAAATAGAACATGTGAGAAAAAAAGGGCAGGTCACATTCGCCTTGAGGGAACCTGGAATGAAGATTCCTAAATAGTGATTGATATCTACGAATCTTCAATTGTGCAAGACTCACTCACTGCTCTGATCGTCATCCGTTATATCAGATTCCCACAGCCATTTAGGTCGATTACATTTGTTTCGATCCCGAAAAACCTAGTCTACAGAGAAAAAAAAAAAGACAAATTCTCTTAAAGCACCCCTCAACAATCAATTGAAAAAGTTGAATTGATTCTTGCCTTATCCCAACATAAACACTGATTGACAGTGTTTTACCGGGATAATGTGAAAAAAAATAACATGCACTCTCGGGTAGGAATCGAACCCACGATCCCCTGATGACTAGAGAGGTGTCTTACCACCAGACCCTCCATGTTGGGCTAAGGCAAGAATTAATTTAACTATATCCGCCTAACACACACAAAAATCATTCACTAGAAATACGTTAATAAAAAAAAGAATGGTCGCTAATTGAGCATTTCCCATTCCCGTAGCGTTAGCATAATCTTGCTGTCATTCATATGTCAAGAATGAACATCATATCCGGCCTATTTATCTAACCTGGGTTAGTAACAGCTAATTTTTGATGAATTTCTTGCTGGAGCAAATGCGCCGCGGGTAGGATTCGAACTGCGACCATCGGAGGCGAGATTTAGAACCATTACATTGTACATGTTATAACGCCTCATAAAGTCGTGAAGTTAACCCTATTGTTTTTTTAGTAAATTAGAATCAAGGATTTTATTGGATTAGACAGTCATGCGTATGCTATACTCCCGTTTTAATCGAGAATTCATTTTCAGAGATGGGGCAGTGTATTACAGATCACAACTGCCATATCCCATGTATAAACTGAATGGCAAAAATGTCCGTCAACATACTCATAATCAATAATAACAATATGAAAGCACAGTGGGAATTTTTAACATGTTTAAAGAAAATTGATCAAAATGAATTTGTCGCCTAATATCGAAAAAACGAAAATTCGCCGCCCAAAAATTGTTTGAATGCTTATATTTTTTTGCGATTCTTATCATATTGTGTACATTTTTTTATTTATTCTTTTCATTGTTATTATTATCATACAGACAGCATCTCGCGACGACTAATTTGTAGGCGACAGAATGTTTGAAAAAACACCCCCTGGCTGGCAGTGGGGACCGCTTACCGCAAACAAAACTCAATCAGGCCGCATCTCCCCCGCTCAATTTAGAGCAATACTTGCTTGAGACAAATCTGATCATCACCCATTCCTAAACAAATACACGTAACTTACACCAGCGAACAACGAGACATCCTAATTCAAAGACATCTTCTAAAATGATTCTTTACAAATTACAATCATGAATGAAAAATACTCAATTCGTTAGTATCTGTTATGATAATATCATTGTTTTGAATACTACAGAAATTCCTCCTGAGGCGATAATATCATTTCTGAATGAACTTAATCTGATATTGAATACATGTGGCAATATTGAAATGGAGAAACGTCGAAATCGATTAAGCTAGTTGTGATCCTTCCCCAAGGCTCAAAAAAGTTTTTTATGATATCCAATATCCTTGAAACAACGAAAATATGAGTGCTTGTTTACTAGCGCGCCGATTCAATTTTGTTAAATGATTCTTCGTTTAAATATTAAATTTGGTGGTTCCAAACGACCTTAGTATCAGAGTATTTTAGACGATGCAATTACATTTCAAGCAGATTGTGTTTGTTTAGTATTTGGATGATTGTAAACAACGAATCTCTTGCAGAGGGCAGACGGGTGCGCCCCCCCCCCCCCCGCGTACAAGTATGAAAAGAAAAACATGAGCAAAAAAAATGCGCCAAAAAAAGTGAGGGGCCTTTTTTTTCTAATTTGGCATGTAAGTTCGGTGACGTAATGTAATTGACAATATTTTTTAATCTCTTTTTTATTGGTTATCAGAAAATTTGTTAAGCACATTCCGGCCCCCGTTCAAATGCAATTCTGGATATTCGCATGTGTTTGCCATGCCACGAATAGAGATGTCAAAATAATTGTTTTCCAAAAAGAGATGACACCTCTTTTTGATTTATCATACTTGACATGCTTGACATGATATTTAATACACTACTAGATGAGTCGGGAGGTGACAAGTACAGGATTTTCTTTTCGATCGAATCATTTGAATATTGAAAAGTGAGGTATGATATTCGAAAATACATGTAATTGGAGAAAATAAAGAAACATTCCAGTCTCTTTGTGCATATTCAAACGCACTTGAGAGGGTGTGCATTTGTGTTACTGGATGCATGTGTGCGTATATTTGAGTATATGTTTGTGTATGTACATATATGTGTATTTGTGTGGATGTGTGTATAGGTGTAGGCCTATAGGTGGGTGTATGTGGGTGTAGGTGTATTCATTTATGTGTGTAGGTGTGTAATTGTGTGTGCATTGGGGTGTTCATCGATGTAGGTGCATAAGTGTATGCGTTTGAAATCGCCGCCAACCGCGGACCACACCGTGCAAAAGTACCTTCAAACCGCGGACGTACCTGCAACGGGGGAACCGTCCACGGTTATAATTCTGTATGAGATCAGATCGTATTGGCTTTACAATAAAAATGCATTTAAAGAAGGATAGGGGGTACGTCCTCGGTTGGGTGGTACTTTGTCAAATTAGAACGTCCACGATTGCAAGTCCTCAGTTATATGTTGGATCGTCAGAGATGTGTCCTCGGTCCATGGTAACGAATTCTAAACTAACACACAAATACACATAAACACACAAAAACTAAAACACATGTCCACGTTTGGAGGCGAAAACCCGTATAGGTGTTTGTGTATGTGTGGGGTTGGTGGCTGTGCGTGTGCGTATGTATGTCGGTGTGTGTGAACACTGTGTGGGGATGCAGCGGCATTGTACATCAGAGTTTTAATATTGCCCCTCATGATAAGAACTATTCACAGATGACGTCATACTCACAATCATCAAAATTATGTGGGTGGTTGGAATTATCTTTTGAAACGTAAAGTGATGTCGATCAATCATTAGTTCTTTTTTTTATCCGGTTTTTTTTTAGCAAATCTCAAATCTCGTTGCAATCACAGAAATCATGAACATAGCGAAACGTACGTTTATAGCACGAAAATAGAGAACCATTAGCATAACCCTTCACATAGAAAGCCCTAAATCCTGGATTTTCGCAAATTGTTTCGGTGAACTCATTTACGGCGTTTGTTCAGGGAACGTAATTACTATGCAAGAAATAATCACCAGATGCGACGCGCGTGGGAATTTCTATTTTTGTCTGTTGAGAGTTACCATAGCTTTAGCAGATTACATAAAATGACGCATAAAAGAGTGGAAAGTTGTGTGAGTGAAATCATGCATTACTATGAATAAAACGCAAATTGAAATATCCAATATTTTAAATGTTTACACAAAAATGTGAATAGGAATTACGAATATACAAAATTGTAATAGGGTATTTTGGGTGTTCTTCATCTTTTTGGCTCTAATTCAAATTTACATTACACAATGTCTTCACTGAAGTTTGATTCAAAGAGCATCCCATGTAAATGCAGAGATGCCAACCGTTCCAGAAAATTCATGAAATGTGTTTTCTTTACAACTCAAGGCTTTCATCGTAAGTGAGTGGCTGAGAGGATGGTTATTCTTATGTTTTCTTTCCCGTTTGTCCAGCTTTTGCGTTATTCACATCTAAATATCTAAATCTGTATCCCAAGCATATTACGGAACGGTGGTCATACTTGCTTTAATGTGCTAACAACGTGATCAAGGAGCAACAGGCGAGCCCCGGTCACATAGGACCCCTGAAGCAACACGATTCACCCCGACTCTTTGTTAATTCACAGTTAACTGCCTCAGAACAACGAGTCGGGGTGAATCGTGTTGNTTAGAAGATTACTTAAAGACGCATAAAAGAGCGAAAAGTTGTGTGAGCGAAATCATGCAATACTTTGAATAAAACGCAAATTGAAATATCCAATATCTAAAATGTTTACTCAAAATTGTGAATAGGTAGTACGAATATACAACATTTTAATCGGGTATTTCGGGTGTTCTTCATCTTTCTGGCCCTAATTCAAATTTACAACACACAGTTAATGTTCTTACTGAATTTGACTTATATCTTGCTATGTTAAACAATGTCACACCCGTATGCCCAGAGAGCATCCGATATACACGTACATGCAGCGGTGCCAACCGTTCAAGAATATCGACGAGGTGTATTTTCTTAGCAACTCAAGGCTTTCATCAGAAGTGAATTGTTGAAGAGTAAATGAGTATTGTCAAGCTTTCTCTAACGTTTGCCAAGCTATTGCATTATTCACATATAATTGTTTATGCCAAGTACGGAACGGTAGTCATCCCTGCACTTGCTTGCAGCAAACAACGTGATCGCGGAGCAACAGGCGAGCCCCGGTTACATATGACCCCGGAAGCAACACGATTCACCCCGACTCTTTGTTAATTCACAGTGAACTGCCTCAGAACAACGAGTCGGGGTGAATTGTGTTGCTTCCGTGGTCCTATGTGACCGGGGCTTTAAACCAGAAAATATCAGGAAAACAATTACGTACAGACAGGAAGAGTATGGAATAACAATGTCATCCTTTGTATACGCTTCCCCTTAATCCTTAGAAAAATGATATGATTTACTTTTGATGGATACCGGAAGGGTGATCAAATTTTTATTAAATTGCCCAGGGTGACGATATTTTTCTTTCCCTCTCAAAGTTGAAAATGATTTAGGGGCAAAGTATAAGGCGTGACCATGATTAAGAATATTTCCCAAGGGTATAGAAGGATGAAAATGAACACGTGTTAAGACGGCAGCATACATTTGTATATAGCCATCGATTTTGGTTTTTATTTTTTTTTTGTCGTTTCAATATAACACGATATAAACTATTTCCGTAAGAAAATGTGGGTCATGGGACAAAAGATCTGTACGGCGTGTATTGAACTGCGCGGGCACGACAATTACAAGCCGGTTCTGATTTGAATAGCATCACAAAGGACCATTGAATTGGCGTTCGATTTGATTTTACAGAAAAACGTCGTATCATGTTATATGCGCTGTCTTTAGTAGCTAAACCATGACAAAACACAGCTTTTAACTGATATTGTCATCCTGGAAAAATAGTTCATTCGTCGAAATCAAGTAGAACAAATGTAATGTTAGTCATGTGTCGCCCTTCATATTTTGGCGAATACGTACCGCAAAATGAAGTCAATTTAAGCCGCGGTCACATAGGACCCCGGAAGCAACACGATTCACCCCGACTCTTTGTTAATTCACAGTTAACTGCCTCAGGACAACGAGTCGGGGTGAATCGTGCTGCTCCCGGGGTCCTATGGACCGGGGCTTAACCAGGTAAACGTTGGCTATAAACACAAATATGAATCTGCTTTTAACGGAAATTCGAGGGAATTTATGTTCTAAAGTCCCGGTCACAAAGGACCCCGGAAGCAACACGATTCACCCGACTCGTTGTTCTGAAGCAGGTAAAGGTGAATTAACAAAGAGTCTGCGAATACGTACCGCAAATTATGAAGTCAATTTACCAGGTAAACGTTAGCTATAAACGCAAACATGAATCTGCTTTTAACGGAAATTCGAAGGATTTTTATGTGATAAAGCCCCGGTCATATAGGACCCCGGAAACAACACCCCAACTCGTTGTTCTGAAGCAGTTAACTGTGAATTAACAAAGAGTCGGGGTGAATCATGTTGCTCCCGGGGCCCTATGTGACCGGGGCATTACCTCGACAAAAGTGCATGTAGTGTAATTATTCTGCTCTTAGAATTGATACGTTGCTAGGGGCGAAATAATCATTTACGAATTATTTTTTAATTAGCTTAGTTTTTTTCGACACGTTATTGAGATGGAAAATGCAATTAGAATCGGAAAGGGACAGGGAGGGGTTAGGAGAGGCGTTGCAAGGTATGAACAGCACATCGTAATGGGTGTAAAGATGAAAGCATTTTAAATAAAGCAGAAGAGTGTCTTGTATAGAGTGGGTTTAAGATTAAATTTAAAATGTTTTCATTGCTTTAAAGGTGTTTCGGTTGGGCATCATTTTTCGAAATTATCGGGGGTTTTGGGTCAGAATTGAATGCCATTATTCAGGTAAAGTTTTATTTAACCCAATCCATTAAGAACATAAAACCTTTGCAGGAGTAAAATGTCAAAGGTTATCACAAAAAGACCTTTTTTCAGGTTGTATACCACATATTTATTCAACATTTGTATGTATTTCTTTTTCAATTTGAGTAAAAATTAAATCACAAAACTTGGGTTAGGCCATTTTCAGAGGCTCGGCTGTTTGAAGGCATCCAAGCAATTTATTACCTAAATGATTGCGCACAATTATTACAGGTTTTTGTGGAACAAAAGGATGACGACAGTCGGCAGTCAGTAACTAGTACATGACGTCGTTCATTCAAGTAATGAACGAAAAATGAAATGAATAAAGAAAATCTTGAATATTGAGCTTCGAGTGAACCTGCCTGTCATGTCCATCTTGACTGTAATTTATCACTCGTGACGTAAGTTTTGTGTCATCTTGCCGACTGAAGATTATTACGATCAAGCAGATGAAGAATGCCAAGAAAACATTGCATTTCTCTGCAGACATGTACAAGTAGATAACCATTCACGTGTACACATTCCTTGGTCGTTATGAATCTACAGCATGCAGAGATGCCAACCGTTCTGGAGTATGCATGAGTTGGAATCTAAAGGTGGACTCGAACCTTTGCGGTTTTAGCCTGCGTCGCCCCAGCATTTTTTGGAAAATTAAAAACGCTCCCTTGACGCACAAAGCGCAGGTCATACGGTGGACTGACCTCGTCGTACGCTTGTCGAGCACAAACCGAACGTCAGTCCACCGTCTGATCTGCGTATGCTTTGTGTCCAGGAACTGTTTTTAATTTCCAAAAAACGGTACTAGGCCGATGCAGGCTAAAAACGCAAAGGTGTGAGTGGGCCTTAGAACATGCATGACGCAACAGCGGAACAAATGTGAGAGTAGAAATCAAAACAATAATCATTCTCTCAGCCATGCAATTTTAATGAAAGCTTTGAATTCATAAGTGGAGGTGTTGTGGTCTAGTGGTTACATCCTTGGATTCCAATCACAGGGTCCCGGGTTCGATTCCCATCGGCACTAATTTCCTTTGGCATGTAAGTTATCCACATTAGCCACTTTCAACTAGGTGGTATTTGGGTACCGGTAGGAAACGACCGTCATGTGGTTGGTTTAGCAGTGCGCGCCCAACAAGCGACTTGCTATGAGTCAAATAACCGGGTAATAATAATGTGGAGCGCTTTGGGCAATTCAATAGGAACTGGGTGAGCGCTATATAAATAACGCATATTATTTTTATGGAGGTTTCGATTCCATTCGTCACAGTCACAGTCACAGTCGACCGGAAGTAGTACGTCACAGTTTTCTTATTGTTACGTGTGCAACAACATGTGACGTAACAATGAGCATACGCGCAATACTATGACGTACTACTTCCGGTCGACATACCCTTCGTCACAGTTGACTCGAATCGTAATCACCATATTATTAAAATACACATCATGCATATTCTGGAATGGTTGGCATCTCTGTATGCATTCAGTACCAGGCACAGTCTAAAGCGGACTCTTCACCTGCCCTTCTTTCCCAATACATTCATTGGTTGTTAAGCATCCAAGTTATCTTAAAGTTCATTGGCGTAAGCTATAAACTCGCAGGTTGCAGTTGATCGACATCTGCCAATCAACATCAATGTTTCATGCGAGCGTTTTGCGTTAATGAAAACACACGTATCAACTTTCGGAATTGATCACAAGTTCGTAGAATGCCAAAAGCTAGTTCCTTTTTAAAGCCCCGGTCACATAGGACCCCGGAAGCAACACGATTCACCCCGACTCGTTGTTCTGAGGCAGTTAACTGTGAATTAACAAAGAGTCGGGGTGAATCGTGTTGCTTCCGGGGT
>BQKZ01010284.1:0-17297 GCA_036244855.1 Temnopleurus reevesii | reverse complement strand
ACAACATGCTATGTCATACACACCATGTTGTACGGACATGTCCGTACAACATGGTAGTTTGTATGTACTATACAATACAGATGAAGCAAACTTAAAACTCTCAAAACCAAATTTTTTCTTATTCATATAATGCATACTTTGAATAAAAAATGTATCATACATGAATAAATTCTGTTGGGCCATTCTTGTTACATATGTGACCAAAAAGTAACTGTTCTGTTACATATTCTCATTTTGAGCCTGCATTACCATACTTTTTCTCAGCATTGTTTGAAAAGTTGTTTAATAACTTCAAATTGCCTAATACTGTATATGTCATCAAGGTAGGACATTGCTTCAAAGATGAATCATGGATTTTGTGTAACATGTGTGACACTATATTTGTTGACTAGTTGTGACAAGATGTCATACCTTGATGAAACAAACTTTTCATGTATTTTCAAGCAATATTACCTTAATGAATGTTGAGCAAAAGCAATCAAAGCAAATTGCCCTGCTTCATATAACTCAAGATGAATTTTGCAGTAGAAAGGCAGCTCTTTGGTCACACATGTAACAGAGAATTGTCCTTTAATCTATATGAAACATCATGCAAATTTAGGGGGACATGTCTGAAGGTTCCATTAAAATGAATGAATGCATTGTCCCCCTCACCATCGGCGAGGATCCTGCAGATGGATTTAACCATGAACTACTCCTGTGAGTATCAGGATGAGAGTACAGAGTGCTCTTTGGAGCAGAGCAAGTGTTTCCTTATTCACAGGCGCATCAATGCACAATGGTCTACATGTATGTAAGACATACCTGGTTTGTTCAGATACAAAGGAGAAGTCGAAGAACACAGTTGCAGTTTTTATAAACAATGATGAGAATTGTCTCATTCCTGCGCAATGTGGGGCAATATATATTACGAAGCTTCTGCAGGTGCTTTTAAATATAACCGTCCATTTGTGTGGAAATATTTCACCACAAGCCATGGCAAAGGGGTCGTGGATGGTGTTGGAGGATGGGCCAAATCCATTGGAAGAGCGGCAGTGATGAGCAAGAAAGCACAAAGAACCCTTGTGCCATCATCAATGGATTTCGCCAGCAGAGCTGCTTGTCTTCTTGAGAAGACACGCGTCATGAACATCTCACAGAATGAGATCACACAGCAAGTCGATGATCTCATCAGCTTGGACAATACACCACAATGCCCAGGTATTCAGAAGGTGCACATTGTCAAATGCTCAACCGATGGCCACATCAGGATGTATGAGCATGCCCTTGCTACCAACAACACCACATTTGAAGGTGCATGCTCCCAACCCTTCTACTGCATCCACATCCAACTCGGTGGAACATGTCGAGCTCGAGGTTGGCGACTGGTGTGTTGTGGCATATGAAGATCAAGAGTTTCCAGGTGAAGTTCTGAAGGTTATCAGTGAAGAACATTAGGTTTCTGTGATGCACAGGTGTGGGAGATACTTCAAATGGCCGACTACGGGAGACAAGATATTCTACCCAAGTTCAGCCATCATCAAGAAGCTCCAGGGGCCACCTAACCCAGTGACAAAGGCTGGACAACACATCCTCTCGGAATTTTTGGACTTCCCATAGAACTTGAAACACTTAAATAATTGGGACTAAGATGTAAAACTTTGAAAACAATTTGAATTGTCAAATTTACATTGTATGCATGCCCAACTAATAACTGATGATCATACAAAAATGTGTGCATGAAATTTTTAACTTACCATTTTGCATATTGATGAAGTATTTTAGCTATCGGTAGGAATCCATAAGTTTTCACTTAAATGAACCAAGTCAAGAAACATATGCACCTAACATTTTAAAACTGATCATCTTTATGTACACTGTATGTACTGATTTGGTACTTTGAAATGGCAGAAGAGTGTGTTTTGCCCCAACCTGAATATAATATCTTCTTCATTTGACAACACATCACATAATGAAGTTTACAAAATTGTGTTTCTTTCAGTGGTTGCCAAGGGCAACCATTTTATAATCACCTGTGGAATGCTTCACTGGAAGCTACTCTTCTGTCATAATCACTTTATTCTCAAATAGCACAAAAATTTATGCTATAATACTATTCTATGATCAATTTTATTCATGGATTAATCGTTTGTATGTTTGAAGGTGTCCGTACAACATGATTTTGTCCGTACAACATGCTTTTAGCCATGAATGAAAATATTAACTAATATCATCAACATAAAATTTAACCAAAGGAGAGAAAACAACAATTTCATGTTTTTTGGCTGAATTTATACTTAATTTAAATGTTTTGAGGAGAATTATATATAGGAAATGTTCAGAAAATTGAAGTTATCCAAAGTGTCCGTACAACATGCCTGCAAAATGTCCGTACAACATGCTGTTTCTGATGGCGTTTTCACTTGTTTACTCGTTGCATTGAAGCAGTTTCCAAAAGTTGATGTTTTCATGTTATTCTCAAGTATTTTTGCAATATATGCATGTATGTTTCAAATAAAATTTCACAAATAGTTCACAGACTTTTGAGGTCAAAGATTTTTTTCATAAAAACATGATTTTTCTGTGTCCGTACAACATGGTCATATTTTTCGACTTCTCGGAAAATGAAAAAGGTGGGTACCCCAACTACCCTCTGAAGTTTGATCCCCTAAGACTACTCTTTAAGATAATCCAAGAATTTTGAAATATTCTCTCGTTGCGTTCCCAAGAAATTGAAAAATCTCTCTAAATGTCCGTACAACATGGCATGGAATCGCCCTATAGGTGCCATGCCATGGTATGCTGTTCTGTACAATGAGCACATGCACTTTGTCTTTGGGTATTGTACAGAGCAACAAACCTGACACCTAGCTAGAGACCTCATTAAAAAAAATTTCGAAGTGGCTGCTTGTTTACATTATAGTTTGAACTATTTGGTGGCTGAATGATAAGACATAGATACAGATTATAAGAAAAACAAATGGCGGAATATTATCGGATAAGCAGGGAGCAAAGAATTCTGATCGGCACTTAGCAGGTTGGTTTATACAGTTAACCTTGCCTAAATCAAATCTGTTGGGACTGCATAAAGAGCTTTGACTTAAGAGGGGTAAAAACAATGGATTGTAAAGAAATGGGGACTTGAAAAGACCTTTGACTTAAGTTACATGATTATTTGACTTATACGAATTTGACTTGGGCAAGGTTGACATCTGGAGTAGTGACAATGTAAAAAAATTGTAAAAAATTTATTCCAGAGAGCTATCCGTAGCTAGGTTTATACATTGTATGAATGCCATGATAAAGCTGAATTATTTTTCCTCCAGGTTCATCACAAGTCAAGAAAGGGATTCTTGGGAAGCCAGATGGATATGTGAGACACTAATGCTTGATGTATTCACGATAAATTCAAGATGGCGTCAGCTGTACTGAAGAAATGGTGCGCCATCTGTGATGTAATCATCGGAAAAAACTATAATTATCTCCAGTCAAAACTTAGTTTGTTTCTGCTACTCAAAGAGATTGTCACAGATGAAAGTCTTCAACTCTCTGACACGGCTACTACAGGTAGTGCCCGGTATGCTTGTGACCAGTGCTACCGAAGGCTCTTCGATATTCAAAGGCTGCTTGCCTTGAAGGAGAGGATTAAGAGAGACTATTGGAACACAAAAGTCAAGCGTGATGCTATGATTGCAAAGTCAGTCGATGAGGTCGCCACATCACAGGCAAAAGGAGCAGAGGTTAAAAGAAGAGATGCCGGATCCTCACGAGGGACAACAAAAACAAAGGTATTAATATACAAATATATACTGTTATGAAAGGTTCTGGTTAAAACTATGGGCCCGATGTGCCTGCAAAAGTACTATTTGCTGAGGAGTGCAGCCCCTCAGCAAATAGTACATACTTTTTCAGGCACAGAGGGACCACAGTTTTAATCCAGAACCTTGAATGAACACAGTACATGTTTGTTTTATATACTGGATTTGTAAAAAGATAAAATAATGGATTTCAAACTTACCACTTGATGGTACTTGGTAGTCACCATAACAATTGAACAGTCAAACTCTCAAAAATCGCTCGCTATTCTATTCCAGGTATCCGGGAAGAGCGCCATCTAGTGTTTAAATTAGGACAGAATCCGTAAATAGTCTTTAGCTACTATTTACGGATCCGTAAAATAGTTCTTCGATACTTAGATAGTTAGTTTATTTTTTTAATCATGTGACATTGATTAAACCAATCAATGAACAGAGATAAATGTATCCAGTATATAAAATGCATTAACCATGGGCTTTCTAGAATTTGGGAAGTACCAACACTCTTAAAACATTCGAAGTGGAAGATTTATTGACCATTTTGAACAAATAGTTATGTATAGAGCTTAAGCCCAAGCACAGAACATCTGTTAGTCAAAGCGAGAGGGTTTTGCTAAAAATCAACTGCAAATCACCGGCAGCTTTGCAAATTGTAATGTGCATTTTCATTCACGCACATTATGCGCATTAAACAAGATGTGCATGAGACAATGAATTTGATTGGCGCGTTCCGATCAACTGCAACCTGCGATCAATTTCAACTTTTGACAACTTTTTTCAACAACACCCCCTAAGAGCAATACTATTGTTACAAAGGATATCACAAGCGGACAGAAATTTAAAATAAAAAATAAAATAAAGGTTTCCTAAAATTGAGTGTCCCTAAGGAACAAATGTGTGCTTATTTTATAATTTAATTTTGCACCTAATCATTTGTATGATCTTTATCCATGTATTTGCATTTTTCTCCCAGAAAAAGGATCAAGCATCAAGCATGGAGACAGACTCGGATGTCATCAAGGAAGAGAATGATGGAGGTGGACAAGGATCGTCTGGCACGCAGGTCAGTTTTACGAAGAACAAGCAAGACGACGAAGAGAAAGACATCTCACATGAGGAGGGAGTTGAAGATCCATCAGCAGGAGAAGATGGTTTCCAAATCTTCCACATAAAGGAAGAAGTCATGGATGATGATTATGAAGAGAAAAATGGTACCGGTCTTCAGACTCCATCACAGCTGCCAGAAGAACAAGGTAATACGGGACCATTATTTCAAATAGTAGATGAAATCTGTTATGATGGCCGTGGTCGTGATAATGATGATGTTGATGACAACGAGGAGGAGGACAATGATGATGATGATGACGACGACGACGACGACAATGATGATGATGGTGGAGGTGATGATGATTATGATGATGGTGGTGATGGTGGTGATGATGGTGATGATGATGATGATGATGATGATGATGGTGGTGGTGATGATGATGATGATGAGGAGGAGGAGGAGGAGGACGACGATGATGATGATGGTGATGATGATGATGATGATGATGATGATGATGAGGATGATTTTGATGATGATGGTGTTGATGATGGTGGGGATGATGACAATAAGAATAGTGATAAAAGTTTTCTACAAGGCCAAAAATATTAATTTACTAGTTGGTAGTATACAGGAAAGTAACTCCCTAAACATCCCATGGCGTTAGAAAGGTGTTCAGTTTTAAAACATTGAATTAAAAGAATTAAAAGTTTTGCATGATAAATTAAAAAAATTGTCTTGCAGGGAATACATTTAAGGGGAGTGAGAGCGATTGCTCTCCTAAAGCTCCCCTTAAATGCTTTTTGGGGAGTGATTTATTGAGCCCCTTGTAACCCCAAATTTACTACATGAAGACCCAATTTAGCTCTNATGATGATGATGATGATGATGATGATGATGATGATGATGATGATGGTGGTGGTGATGGAGATGATGATGATGATGAAGGTGATGATGATGATGATGATGATGAGGAGGAGGAGGATGATTGTGATGATGATGGTGTTGATGATGGTGGGGATGATGACAATAAGAATAGTGATAAAAGTTTTCTACAAGGTCAAAAATATTAATTTACTAGTTGGTAGTATACAGGAAAGTAACTCCCTAAACATCCCATGGCGTTAGAAAGGTGTTCAGTTTTAAAACATTGAATTAAAAGAATTAAAAGTTTTGCATGATAAATTAAAAAAATTGTCTTGCAGGGAATACATTTAAGGGGAGTGAGAGCGATTGCTCTCCTAAAGCTCCCCTTAAATGCTTTTTGGGGAGTGATTTATTGAGCCCCTTGTAACCCCAAATTTACTACATGAAGACCCAATTTAGCTCTCCTAAAACTCTCCCTGAGAGCATCTAGATCTGTAGCTCTACTGCAAATTCTCAAATTCAGTCCCTGACCTTGTACTACAAGACTAGCTCACAATGATAAGAAATAGGGATGTGCGCACAAAGAATGCGCACACATTCAAAAGGCCATGCACAGATTGTACTCATATTAAGGCTCTGCATTGTCTTGAGTACATTGCCTATAAAAGTGTGCATCAACAATTAATTACTTCTCTTGGACTAGAAGAGGAAGTACATGCCCAACTTTCAACAATGAAACAGACTAAATAAATATTGAATTATCATCTTTTTCTTTCCTGTCACCTAGTGGACAACTCTGATGCAAACTCTAGCAGTGAAAGCTTCACATCAGTTCGTCACAAGCCAAAGGACAGCCTTGAAAATCAAGCAACGCCTAACTCTGGGAGATCTGCTTCTGATGTGGAACAAGGGTGCGATGGCCGTGCATCTGAAATGGCTTTGAGTGAGAACTGCTCAGAGAAGAAGTTTGATCAAGATGGTGTTGGCAATGGAGAGAGTAACAATGAAGGGACCAACTCAGATTTACTTCCTAAAAATGTTAGTACGGCAGAGGGGAGTGCTAATGTATCAACTCGCTCAACGTCAGATAGCACAGTGAAACAGCCCTTCAAGTGTAACGACTGTGGCAAAAAGTATTTAAGGAAGGAGAGCTTACTCAAGCACATGAGAGTCCATACAGGCGTAAAGCCTCATAAATGCCCTTTCTGCGACGAAGCATTCGCTTTCAACCGGTCACTGAATATACACTTGAAAGACCACAGCGGAATAAAGGACTTTGTTTGCACGGTCTGTGATCAAGGATTTGCCCATAAGCGCCAGCTATCGCGACACAAGCTGATTCACACAGGTCAACGCCGGTACGAATGCTCAATCTGCAACAAATGGTTTACCTCAGAGGATAATCTTAAACAGCATATGTACTTTCACACCGGGGAGAAGAAGCCTCATCAGTGTGAACAGTGCGGCAAGTCGTTCATCAAAGCGAGTCTGTTGAAGCTTCACATGGCAACGCATATGGACGTCAAGCCATACCAATGTGATCTCTGTTAGAAAAGTTTTGCCCAGAGTCAGCAGCTCAAAGCCCATATGCAAATCCACACAGGTGAAAAACCCCATCAGTGTACAACGTGTGAAAAGAAGTTCTGCCATAAGTATCAGCTGGTGGTGCATTTGCGCACCCACACTGGCGAGAAGCCCTATCAATGCAGCGTATGCGAGAGAAGATTCAACCAGAAGAGCCTGCTGCAATCTCACATGAGAAGCCACACTGGAGAAAAACGCTTTGAATGTCAAATATGCCACAAGAGATTTTCCCAGAGCCATCATGTGAAGAAACACATGAGAACTCATGAAAACTATGATGGAGTTCCAGGTCCTGATAGAGTTCCTGGACCTGGCATGTCAATGATGGTCCAGGAAGCTAACCCAATTTTGCCCACAATGGCCCAAGGAGCAAATGCAAGTGTTCTACCGGTTGTCCAAAACCCCAATCTAATTATGCATGGAATGGAACAAGGATCTAACCCAGATTTGCCAACAATTTCCCAAGCAGCTAACCAAGGTTTACCACCAATGGTCGAAGTACCAAACCCAGTTGTTCCGATAATGCTGTATCCAGCTAGCACAAGTTCATCAGACTGCTAAGTTGCAGACAACTACAAAGAATGAAATAATGGCTAATAATTTTATGGGGATATACATTAAAGGGGAATTACACACAGAAAATAATGAACGGTCAGTAAATGAAAAAAAATCAGATGAACTAACTGTGAAAATTTGAACACAATCAGACAATCCGTTCAAAAGTTATTAATTTTCAAGGTTATCATTTCCACCTGTGCTGGGCATCCTTAAATTGGCAACGTATAGCCAATTAGCATAATCTATGATGTCATACATGGATAATTCCTCATTCACTATCTATACAAATCTATTGAAAATGGATCAATATCATATTCCAAATGAGGAATCAACACCGTTCTTTCTGGAATGCTTGCAGAATCGATGTGGCTATAATGTATTTAACCTAAAAAAAAATTTTTTCTACTCTTCTGGAAAAAGAGGAAAATGTAAAAATTTTGTGTACATAGTGAATGGAGAGTTCTTCATGTTGGCTGCCATTTTGTGCCTGTACGTTTGCCAATTTAAGGAGCCCATGAGAGGTGTAAATCAAAACTTTGAACATTCATAACTTTTGAATGGATAATCTGATTTTGCTCAAATTTTCACAGTTTATTCATTTTATTTTTCTTCATTTAATGATAGCAAGTTAATGTCTGAGTGTAGTTCCCCTTTAATCATCAATACGGCAGAATGTGAATACCTTTGATTTTGATGGTAAACATAAATTTTCATAATACAGACAAATTTCATCGGTTGTGGATATTCAAATGGGATTAAGTTCCAAACTTCTACCGACCTTTTGATTTTGCTGCTAGCTTTTGTTCTCTCCAAAGGACTTAATCAAGCCTAACTAATGTCTGGCATTTTACTCCCTCTCTCTGTCTGTTGATCACTGGTCCATAGATGGGGGACAATGCCTAATCAGTGTCTCTATTCATAATAGGCTTAATCTTGTCAAACCATAGAGATTTCTTGACCTTCCTTTTTCAAATACAGTCAAACCTGTCTCCAGAGGCCACCCCAAGGGAAACAGAAAAAGTGGCCACTGTAGACAGGTGGCCTCTATAGACAGGTTCAATAGCATGTATTTCCACCTGGAGGAAATCAACTTAAGTGGCCACTATGGACAGGTGGACACTATAGACAGTGGCCACTATAGACAGGTTTTACTATTGGTCTCAAAATGTAAATGATGACAGCTGAACACGCCTACAAAACAGGCCAGAACATGAAAAGTTTACTTAGATGTGATATCAGTGGCTTAACAAATCAGTATAAAACATGGGATCATTGTATGAATCCAGTATAGTATGAGTGATGTTGAAGCAAGTACCGAATGGTTTACATTTATTTCAATAGTTTATTTTTGTTTGTGTGCCTGTCGCTATACCTGGCTTTCTGTGTGTCTATACAACAGTGCTGTGTAATCTTTATCAGTACAGTGGAAACTCAGTATAACGAGGTATTTGGGACCATAAAAAATAACTTATTAGGCCTATATCAGTAATCTCCTTAGAGCAGGATTAACAATAAGTTATAAAGAGCTGGGACCAAACTATAAGGAATATTGGTTTATACCAAGTTTCTATTGTTGTACTGAGAATATGTGAACTTTTTTGGTAATGTGATATACATGTAATTACAATTAATCTCACCTAATTCAAAACTGTTGGGACTGAATAAACTGCTTCAAATTCGACATATGAGGTAGGACCTATATGAGGGGTCAAAATACATGTAGTACATGTTTTTCGAGGGGTATACACTCTGCAAGCTATGTTTTTTAGTATACCCCTCCATTTCCAGTCCTATCATTATTTCTGTTGTCGATATATTTTGCTATTATACCACATGTTTACTTTTAATGTATGAATTTANCTATTATACCACATGTTTACTTTTAATGTATGAATTTATTTATGTATCTTGATTGATTTTGAACTTTGTAATTTATTTTTCACTATATTTTGATTTGATTGGAAATGAAAATAAAATAACTGAAAAATAAACTGAACTGAGAATACGAAAGCAAGAACTTGAAAAGCCCTTAAATTAAGGCAATTTTCAAGCTCTGCAGTGTCAACTTGAGGCTAGGTTGACTGTATTTTCATACAAATTACTTTGTATGAAAATGTATAAAATTAAAATTACTAGAAATCATGACAATATGATTTATTTGAACACAGGTGATAGATAATACATGTATGTTCAAGTAAGATAGATAATTTTTTAAAATAATCTTGTGATAGTCAAAATCATTGGGCATTAGGAAAATACATAAACATTTTAAGATCATGCTTTCTATTCCTATGGTGCAGATTTTCTTCCTTCCCCTTATTCATTGACTTGTATGATGTCTATTTGAAAAGCTTGACTATATAACCTATGTATCATATCTCTATGCCGTTTATATGGGAGCGTCGTGGTGTAGTGGTTCGGACTCTCGCCTCTTAACTAGAGGGTCGGTGGTTCGAATCTCTCCCAGGGCGTTAATTTCCTTCAGCAAGAAATTTACCCATAGTGTGCTGCACTCAACCCAGGTGAGGTGAATGGGTACCGGCAAGAATTTATTCTTCTAAATGCAGAAGCGCCTCCTTGACAGCTATGCTATGGCCAGGTAATAATATTAGATAATTTGTCTCGCTCCTCTGAATAGGTGACTAGAGAGATGGCGTGTTTAAATGCTATATTATTATAACCTATGGGCACTTTCTTGGTGCCATTGTATTTGTTGTATTCAGCAAAATCATTGCAGGGTTTTAAATTATTCATAAACTAATCTAATCTAGTGTGTCTGATATTTCATGTCTAGTACATGTCTTTGTATAAGATTGTCATCTTGGAATCGCTATTAACCCATTCTGGACAAGAATTACATGTATTTTACAATCAATTTGATTACTAATCCTTTCCTTAATTTTCAAGACTAAAATTCTAAATTTACATTTTAGAACGTTCCAATTAAATATTATGTTACCATATTGAATCTTCTTCGTCAAAATGCGTTTTGAAAAGTTAGAAGTTGCCAACTAGATTGGATAAGTAGCGATTTTCATATGTTTGCATTGCCAATTTAAGGATTTATGACCATTTTAGTGGTTATTTTCATTTAAAAGATTCTCTGCTTCGAGTAACAAATGGTGACAGAATGAAAATAGTCATATCTAGTGTAGATTTTTGTTCTCTTTCTGCTCATGCATCTGGTATATTTTTTTAGAGCACTACACCAAAAGTTATTGAACCAAAATACAAAACTTGTCATATCGTCCTGAAAGGATTAAAGGGGAACTTCACCCAGACATTTGAGTGCGCTCAGTTTATAAAGAAAAATACAATGGTCAAACTGTGAAAATTTGAGCAAAATCCGACGATCAATTAAAAAGATATGAATTTTCAAAGTTTTGATTTAAACCCCTCATGGGCTCCTTAAATTGGCACTGTACAGGAACAAAATGGCTGCCAACATGGAGAACTCTCCATTCACTTTGTACACAGAATTTCACATTTTCCTCTTTTTCCAGAAAAGTAGACAAAATTTTGTTTTTTCAGTTAAATATATTATAGCCACATCAATTCTGCAAGTATTCCAGAAAGAACGGTGCTGATTCATCATTTGAAATATGATATTGATCCATTTTCAATAAATTTATCTATAAAGTGCATGAGGAGTTCTCCATGTATGACATCACAGATTATGCTAATTGGCTATGTGTTGCCAATTCAAGGATGCCCAGCACAGGTGGAAATGATAACTTTGAAAATTCATAACTTTTGAACGGATCACCCGACTTTGCTCAAATTTTCACAGTTTGTTCATCTGATTTTTCTTCATTTACTGACCATACATTATTGCCTGGGTGTAATTCCCCTTTAATGGAAATTTCATAGCATCAATATGAATGTAGACACGGAGGGAGTTGGAGAGAGAGACAATACAGAGTTTCTATCCATAATCGATTTAGAAGATAAATATGATTATTCCTCAGTCTAGAATCTAATCTAATCTGATCTAATCTTATCTAATCTAATCTTATCGAATCTAATCTTATCTAATCTGATCTTATCTAATCTAATCTAATGTGTAATATTTTATGTCTTGTACATGTTTTATATAAATTCCTATTTTATGACGCTGCTTGTGGAGGTACATACAACTGGTGACCTTTCTGGTACTCAGTGATGACTGTGGCTTAGTCAAAGGGTCATCATGCGTAGAGTTGTTCATATATGTACCTCTACAAACAGCGTTATGATACAGGCACTTGTAGCTGTATAATAGTTGTGATAGAGAAACGAAGAATATAAGCAAGGGAACATGCAAACAACAACTCCAGTCAAATCTGGTTTAGCTGCCATATGTCTTTAGGACCACTTTTCTGCAAATCCCAACTAAATAGGTCCCTTCATGATGAAAATCTGAATAAGAGACCCTGTCTATAGACCATCTGTCACATTTTCTGTTTCCTTTTGATGGCTACTTTGATTAAGTTTGATTATACTCTTGTTTATAAAAAAAAAAGTGGGGAAAGGGGGATTTCTATTGTTGCTTAATGTCTTTCATAATCATATTAAGATTGCCCATTTATTTGTAATTTATCTGCATAGTATCTCCATCTTTCTCTGTATATGTGCACATTCTTTGGTGACTGAATTTTCATTCTTTTACAACATGATTGTACTGTACGCCATGACTTGAAGCCTTGAAAAAGAGAACACTTCTCTTGAATTTTGCCTGTGTTATTTTGTTTTCTGTTAAATATCATTACCTGTAACACAGAGGGGGTGTTGCTCAAAAGTTGCAATTGATTGCAAATTGCAGTTGATCAGAACGTACCAATCAAATTCATTGTTTCATGCGCATCTTGTTAGATGCGCATACCGCGCACGAATGAAAATGCATGTTACAATGCGCAAAGTTGCAGTTGATTTGCAGTTGATTTTGAGCAACACCCCAATAGTTTGTTTTTTCATGAAGTGATGGTAGCCAATGTGTAATGTTGGACAAAATCATCACTATATTGTTCTTCATTTCGAATGAACATGCACTTCAATGGGATGCCCGAGACATTGTTACATTGTTGGTATGCTTTGTCTTCATGCAACACTACCCTCCATCTCCTGTCATTTTGTGAGAACACGGACGATATTTGTTAAGCTAAAACAATTTTTTTGTGTGTGCTGAATAGGCATTGGAAAATTTCTAAAATTTACTGATTTCAACTAATTATATCCAAACAATATCATCTTTTACCTGACTGTCCAGAGTTTCTCATCACCTGGCAAGAACATATGAATCACAAGACTTTGGCCTAAATTGTGAAAACTATGTTATCTTCTATATTAAAACAAAAACAAAACAAATATCATAAAACAACCTCCTCATCAGTAGAAGAATCCAGGGGGTGGGAGTAAATGGCCTTCGGCTTGATTTCTTTTCCTCATCAAGCCATCAGCAACTCTCAACACCTCCTGGATCTGACAAACTATTTTTGGAGGGGTATGGGGTTGCTTGTCAATCCATAAGGGTTTGGTTTGATTTTTATTATTATTATCTTATATTTGCAACTTTCCTGTAATTATCCAAAGCCCGTGCCAGCAAGTGATAGGAAGTTGTCCAAGGTCATCACACTTTTCTTGACTTCTATAGAGGTTACCTGAGGGCAATATTGCACAAAATGGTCTTAGCTATATTCTTTTTGCTAAGACATCTTCACTTCTTGTGCCAATTTATCGATAAGTCTATGCTAAGAGATGGATGGTACACGAAGGTAAGATGTCTGAGCAAGAAGCAGATAAGACAATTTTGATCAATCGGCCCCAATATCTTATGAATAATGGAGTATTAAAGAGTAAGGAATGTGTTGGAAATATGGCAGGAATGATGGTGTTTTTTCTGTGTGTGTATGTTTCTGTCTGTGTGTGTTGTTTGTGTGATAAAGGAGAGATTTGGGGAGAGACAGAACAGAGGGTCTTGAGAAAGGGGAGAAATGAGACAGAATGGGAGACAGCAAGAGAGAAAGTGGATGGGGAGAGAGATGGAGAGAGAGAGAGAGCGAGAGATAAAAAAAGAATGGGGTGGGGTGGGGGATAGAGAGAGTGACAGCCAGATGGATAGAGGGTGGAGAAAGAGTAGCAAGCAAAGGGATGATCATAAGATTTGTCCGACTTTTTCAAAGTTTTAGAAATTATTACATTCGATACATTGTATCTATTTTCATGTTGGCGAATGGGTCATGGTTCTTGTAGATAGTGACCCTGAGAACAATT
The DNA here is from genome assembly GCA_036244855.1 of Temnopleurus reevesii. Taxonomy (NCBI): domain Eukaryota; kingdom Metazoa; phylum Echinodermata; class Echinoidea; order Temnopleuroida; family Temnopleuridae; genus Temnopleurus; species Temnopleurus reevesii. The sequence goes on along the minus strand of BQKZ01010284.1, from coordinate 3,200 downwards.
ACTTTCTAGTCGTCTTGTGTTTATCTTTACAAACAGCTTTTGGAAACAGCTCTAGGATATTTAGGTGCACTATTCAGGGGAATTCTGGATTTTTTTTTCATAGGGGATGTTGTCACCTACTTTTTCTTGTCAATCCAGTAGCATATAAAAAACCCCAAACAACAACAACCTTCGAGAGTGACAACTCCTGAATTCACCAATGGAAACTAAAAATATCCTCCTGATCTCTTCAGGCTAGCTCTCAGTTCCTCATAGGACCTCTTGCATGATGTAAACTATTCATTTGGGAAGGTTTGGAAAGATTTAATCATTCCCTGCAAATAAATCTCTTCCAAAAAAGAGGACAAATAAAAATCTCCTCCAAAATCTAACCAAACAACAGCAACAACAACATAAAAAGGATATTCCCCCTTGTAAGCCTTATTTCTTGACTTAGGAAAAAATGAATAAATAGATAATGCCGGTTGGCGGACAACCCCCCCCCCCCCCACACACACACACCCACAGAAATCTGTAAAATATGTACCGTATGTTGACCCGTATGTTCCGATTTCTGTGCTCTCCGCCCCCCCCCCCCCAGAAAAAAAATCACCCCTACTCCCATACTACCATTCCTTTGTTAAAAATAGGATGAATAACAATACAACATAAATCAGTTGAAAAAAATTGATTATATTCTGATACTTTTTTTAATTGTTAAAAAAATTTGCACACCAGAAGGAACAGTAACATTTTGCAAACTTTAATTAATGAATTCACGCATACAAGTTGATATAAAATTGAATTATTCAGGCAATAAATATTCTTTCAACTAGTAACTCGTTGTCATGTGATAACGTACATACTTTTCAAACTTTTTGGCTGTTGTCCCACTCAAGTACAAAATATATGAAGACAAAATGATAAAGATAGAAAGGACAATTCATATATGGAGGAACCTTTATTAAAGCAAGCTTGAGAAGACAGCTTGTTCGCTGTAGATAAAGAATTTCTATTTATTTGGGTTAGTCTAAGGACAAAAAGGTATTCAAATGCACTGTCAATCAGGGATGAGGCAATCTTATTCAACAATTCCTAGGCAGTCAAAGAATTGTCAAGTTATTCTAAATAAAAGAATATTCTCAAGGTATTTGCAGCAAATAAAAAAAACCCAAGAATGGATAAATAACTGAATATAATTTCTTCTCTTCCTTCATAAAAAGGGTATTGACCATGTGAATAGAATGGGTTGTGCTGTCACTGCAATTAATACCTCATCCGAAAGGCAAATCTATTCTGCATGCCTGCATGCTTTCATAATTAATCTTTTCGTGGTAAGAATTATATTTCAGATCGTCATGGAATTCCCATGGGTGATTAAGAATGATTGTTAGCTTTAAGCCCCAGTCCCACTTAGGCCAAAATGGTTGCAAGAATTTATAACTCGTAATTTGTAATAATCCCTCAATATTTAATGAGTGTTTAGGTAAATTTAAGAAAAAGAATCTGAGAGTTTATTACAGATGCTTACTAAAGTCATATCAATTACATTGCGAATATGTTACAACAGCCCCGGTCACATAGAAGCCCGGAAGCAATACAATCGAACACAACTCTCTGGTCAGTTCACAGTTAGGTGCCTAAGAACAAAGAGTTATGTTGAATCTTGTTGCTTCCGGGCATCTATGTGACTGGGGCCTTCGGAGTTTACATGATCAACCTAAGCCTCTTCTCTCGGTCGAATAGTTTTTTTTTTTAATGATTAGTTTTCACCTGGCTCACTCTTTTCTGAATGGCATTTAAAAAGATGTCCAGGTATAGTAAAGGTGTGAATGGAGTTGTCAAAGGTACAAAGATGCAACTCCAATTTGCCCATTTTTAGAAAAATATGTTCAAAATATTTTTGTCCACATTGCTCAGCCTGTGAAAATAAGATCCAAAAGGACAGTTTGATTTCTTAAAGGGAAACAAATCCTTGGAATTATCATGCTCTTATTGAATGAAGAAAAATAAGACAAACAAACTGAAAATTTGAACAAAATCTGCAAATTTGACGAAATCTGTGACGTCATGTCGGACAACTCCTCATTCACTCTGTGTACAAAATTTCACAGTTTCTTTTTTTTTTCGGAAAAGTCAACAAAATGTTAGTTTTCGGTTGAGGTATTTATTTATTTATTTATTTATTTACTTATTTGAACATATTTACAGAGGATAAAAACATGATCAGCGTTCAACTGTTTTGCATCATGGTCCTCTTGGGACACAACAAATAAATATAAATGATCATAGATTCAGCATAGAATACAATTTATAATAAGTACAATTAAAATGCCAATAGAAATTCAAAAGTAAAAAAAAAACTAACAGTACAAAGATTGCAAAACACTGCTCATAGAAAATCGAACAATGAAGGTCATGGTATAAAAAATAAATGGCTTATACAAAAAACATATTCTTATATGATGGCTTGAATGATGATATGGATGAGATATTTTGAAGTTCGGTTGGGATTGAGTTCCATATTTTGATTGCACTGTACTTAAATGATTGTTTAACATTCAATGTTAGGCTTTGGTAAGACAGCATTAAGTGAACTTGCATTTAGTCTTGTATGAATCCCATGTCGGTTCATGGAATAGCATTTCTTTATCGATTCTGCATGCATTTTATGAAGAATCCTATTGCAACCCTATTTTAAATTCTACATTAATCCATTTTTAAAAGCTCTATGTAAAATGAATGAGGAGTTGTCCGACATGATGTCACAGATTCTGTTGATGTTGCTGATCACACGTATCCCCATGAGCTACAGTGATCATCAAAACAGATTGTCTGATTTTGCTCAAATGTTTTTTCATCAGATTTTTCTTCATTCAATGAGAATATGACAACTCCAGGGGTTGGTTCCCGGCTTTTAATGAGAATAAACTTTTGAACTCATTGTGTTAACTTGAAAGGTAATATTTTTCTGATCGTACTGATACCAAAACTGCATTGTCTCCCAAAATGGAGTCCTGACTTTGTGTCACCGAACTCTTGAAATGTCATTTTTATATGTGTTATGATCAATAGTGTAACTTTACGAAATTAGAAAGAAAAGAATAATAAACTACATAACCACGAGAAAGCTGGGGGAGAAAGATAAAACAAACTAGAGGACGATTATTATTCCGGTTAACAACTGAACATTTATTAAAAATAATTCTAAAAGAATGAAC
>BQKZ01010283.1:0-19655 GCA_036244855.1 Temnopleurus reevesii | reverse complement strand
TCTATTCTAGAGAGCTCCTCTGGAGTGAGGGGGAAGAGGAAGAGGAAGAGGGAAGAAGATGGAGAAGGGAGGAAGAAGAAAAAGAGAAGAAGTAGAAATAGTAACATTTTACTACTTTCTCGAAGAAGTGGATATGACTGCGAATGGAACTTGTATCTTTACTTTTTATTATGAATTAACAACTTAATTTAAAAGAAAATTGAATTTTCTATTATACTGAAATAAAAGTTTGATGATAGTATTATAGACTGTTAAAACACAGAAAATCCAAATGATTTGATAAATTTTATACTGTAAGTTTTTCACCCACTGATCTTAATTTGTATAGACTAGAAGTCTATTGTTTCACTTATTTTTTTCATAATTTCAACAATGCAATGCAGATAGTGTGGTAGTGATGTCAGAGAAAAAGAATCGAGGAGGTCCATACAAGACTCCGCCGGCCTCCGACCTAACAAGATGGCGTCTTACCAACGTGAACGGGCGACAGACTTGGCATTACTTCCCTGAGGGTGAAGTCCCAGGCCGTCCTCAAAATTTCCTGGAAAAATTCTCCCTCGGAATCGACAATGTAAGTAGAACAAGGGATTGGGTATCCAGACATTTACTAAAACTAAAAGTATACTTGTTAGACTTTTATTCTAATTTCAAACTGATTGTACATCAATTGATGACAATATTGAGAATCCCACCCATAACGTTCATTTTACTTCAGCAAAAAATTATCCACAATTTTGCTGCACTCAACCCAGGTGTGGTGAGAGGGTACCTGCTGGAAGAAATTCCTTGAATGTAGTGAGCGCCGAATGGTAGCCATGCTATCGCCGGGTAATAATGCACAGAGCGCTTAGAAACACTTTGTATTAGGCACTATATAAATGTTGTGTATTTATTATTGATAAATTGTGCTTTGGAATGTTATTAAGAACAGTATGTAGTAGTATACAGTAGAAAATGTATATTTTACAAAGGGGTTTTCGCATCTGGATGGAATCAATTGAATTTCAGATTATATGTACATGTATTTACCTGGGAGGTGTTTCACCACGATAAGAAAGACTTTAAGAACGACTTTACGTTCGACTGGTATCAATTCTTGCGCTGAATGCGCGTAATAGTGTGAACCATTACGCGCAAGAAGGGATACCAGTCAAACGTAAAGTCGTGCATAAAATGTTTCTTATCTTGGTGAAACACATTTTCACATTTTTAAAGATAATTGTGTATAAATCTATGGACATTCAAGTGAGTGGATATTTTAGTGAAGTTTTGTTCCTGAGATAAGCGAGCCGAGGATAAAACAAAAAATTTCAGCGTATACGTTACTTTGAATATGTACACTATAGGACAATATTTATTCTTATTCTATTAAGCCCAGAACATGCTCAGAACAATAGTCACTGGACTATAGTCATTTTTGGGGGTGGAATAGTGTTATAGCGTAAGAATCAATGTAAATTTGCATTATGAATTTCTTTTACTTCTGAAGGCTGCTGATGCACCAGCCCTACCTGAAGCCAAGACTGCTCGAGATGCAGCCAGGAATGGAATGAAGTTTTACTCCAAGCTCCAAGCTGAGGATGGTCACTGGGCAGGGGATTATGGAGGACCACTCTTCCTTCTACCCGGTATTAAAGCATATCTTGTCTTGTCTTTCCGTTTACGCCCACTATCAAAGTTGATTATTACGGCATTTTAGGTGTAGATCGTGACCAGACTAATTTCTATCCAATCATTTGTTGTAATTTATTAAGTAGTTGTAATCCAAACTGAAATATCAATATCGATATCAACATTAATTCTCCCTCGATCATATATAGCTTACCAAATATAAACGCATGAGGTGCTCTATTGTTTTTCCTCTCAATTTTAGAGTGTTGACGTCTGGTACATGTGATATCACGGCTTTTCTGGCTAGAGTTTTGAATTACTTCCTGCATTTAGATTATAGGGATATTCTATTTCAGTGGAAACTTTTTTAGTTGGAACACATGTACATTTTTAAAATTAAGTCATTGGGTTGATCGAAGTTTACTCGCGTATAAAGGGGGTAATAAATATAGTGAATTTCTGGAGGGTTGTGATGATGCTTCTATATGAAGTGTAGACAGAATATAGATGTTCCAAATATAAAGTCCATGATAGCAATATTGCCAGATACATGTACAGGGCTATTGCTGCATATCAGCGTTATGTGACAGGGAGAGTTTTTCTGGAAAGTGTTTCATAAATTTGTTTGTATGTTTAGATCTATAGATCTTTTAATCTTGATCTCCACCCATATTTGCATTCTTCTACTTTTATTGCTATTTGTTTTTTATTTTTACATGTTATTTTATATGTACAATGTATGTTTTTTTTTATCTTGTACATGTTTGTATTTTTTTATGCATTTCATGAGTGAAATAAATATTGAGTTGAATTGAATTAAAAAACATGATTTTGCTGAAGAATCTCAATCTTGCAATTTTTAAGACCATTTACCTTTGTTTATATCATGATTATTGAAACAGTACCCAATTAGCTCCATAGCACCACAATGTAGAAATAGATTTGGCATATTCAAAGCCTACGAATTGTTTTATATTGTTACCAGTTAGTAAATTTCCATGTTTTTCTTTGCAGGTTTGGTGATAGTGTGTTACATCACAGGTATTGTATTGCCTGATGCTTCCAAGAAAGAGATGGTGCGCTATCTCAGATCGGTGCAGTGTCCTGATGGTGGATGGGGGCTGTAAGTATCAAACATTGTTTTCTTACGGTCTTTTTGCCGTTGCCATACAATTTTGCCTGTGATGCAAGCTATTCATAAGCATTGCCACCGTGAACCCTGTCATCCGATCCTATGACTGCAATCCGATCGTAAAAGTGCATTCACAGGGATTGTATTGCCTGAAGCTTCCAAGAAAGAGATGGTGCGCTATCTCAGATCAGTGCAGTGTCCTGATGGTGGATGGGGGCTGTAAGTATCAAACATTGTTTTCTTACGGTCTTTTTGCCGTTGCCATACAATTTGGCCTGTGATGCAAGCTATTCATAAGCATTGCCACTGTGAACCCTGTCATCCGATCCTATGACTGCAATCCGATCGTAAAAGTGCATTCACAGGGATTGTATTGCCTGAAGCTTCCAAGAAAGAGATGGTGCGCTATCTCAGATCGGTGCAGTGTCCAGATGGTGGCTGGGGGCTGTAAGTATCAAACTTTCTGTTCTAAATAGTTCATTAAGCCCAACTTATGATTAAACTGACAAAGGACTCCGATTGGATGATGCAAGCCATTGGAAAGAATTGTCACCGCATGTCTTGCCATCCAATCCTTCGAGTGCATTGAAATTATTGGTTTGCTTGGTTATTTTGTAGTTGTGCAATGTGAAAAGTTGTATTTTATCATTATCACAATCAATATGATTGTTTGCTTGGGTGTGAAGAAAAAAAGTCAAATCCCTAGTTTTGTTTTTCCTTTTGTATAAATTCAAAATATTCATTAGGTGACACATTTTCTCCAGGGTGGTGTTTCACCATGTTACAAATGAGATTAACTAAAACTATAAAACAACTGATATCAGTTCTTCTGCTGAATATTCATAAGATTATTTATCACATGATACCATTCATTGGTAACTTGACCAAACACTGCCAGGTTCCAACAGGATCTTCATTTACCTCGGGTGATTTCAATATGTTAAACAACAAATTTGAGTTTTGAAAAGTACAATTGCTTTACTTTTTTGTCATTGTAGGAAAGATATGATCTTAAATTCCCTAGATATGAGATTAATGTTTAATTCACAGTTCTTAATGTGTTTGTTTTCCAATATTTGATATGTCTCTCTAATTTAAATGTTGTATGCATTTTTACTCTTATTGTAAATGTCTATGAAATCACAATTGCATTCTCAAGCTGCAACTATATTTATTTAATAAACCATTTAGCTACCTATGTGTACCTATCTATTTATCTATCTATCTATCTATCTATCTATCTATCTATCTATCTATCTCTCTATTTATTTATCCATCCATCCATCCATCCATCCATCCATCAATCAAACCATGTATTTATCCATCAATCTATCTTATCTATCCATCTATCCATCCATCTATCTATCCATCTATCTATCCATCCATCCATCCATCCATCCATCCATCCATCCATCCATCCATCCATCTATCCATCCATCTATCTATCCATCTACCCATCCATCCATCCATCCATCCATCCATCCATCCATCCATCCATCCATCCATCTATCCATCCATCCATCGATTGATCTATCTATCTATCTTTATACCTAATGTATGTTTCTATGTATCTTGTTTGTCTAGACACATTGAGGATCATGCAACTGTGTTTGGCACAGCCATGAACTATGTGACAATGAGACTTCTGGGTGTGTCCAAGAATGATGAGGACCTCAAGAAAGCAAGGAAACTACTCTTAGAGATGGGTCAGTACACTAGCCTTTCGGGGCCCAGTTGCAATGAATAGATATCCCCTTCTTGATAATATGCCTTGATGTCGCATAACACTATTTTAGCATAAACCCATTGATTTTTTTATTTTCTATGTTAAAAGGGGTCCAGGGAGACAAGAAGCTGACATGAGTTAGGGATGCAGCTACAAAGCTGCGATCAATTGATATACATCTGGAGCAAGAGCTAAAAGTCAATACTTGTTATTGGCAACTAAAACAGACAAACTTCACAATGATGATTATAAAAGAAAAAGAAGGAATGAACTAAAATCCATTTACGGTAGGGACATAAAGTGTATGTTACATATTTAAGGCAAGCTTGTTGTTAAATGACCAGACACTAGCAAATACATCTTCAATATTTTTACAAAACGGTTTCTTGGCCTAGCTAGTAGGTGCAGTAACTGATTTTCCATAATATACTATGTAGGTTTTACCAATTATTTGCATTAATATACAGGTGGTGCAGAGAGCATCCCATCTTGGGGTAAATTCTGGCTGTGTGTTCTCAATGTCTACAAGTGGGAAGGCATGCACTGCTTGTTTCCTGAAATATGGTGAGGAAAAAGTCAATTTCTATGCCATTCTATAGATTTCAGTCAATTTTATTTCTTAGTAGAATTACATATCCACATCTTTTTTTCTAAAACAGAGGGATATAGTTTATAAAGACATGAGCAAGAATCAAGGGGCCCTCCTTGTTTTTCTTTTAAAGACAATATTGGCATATTGCGATTTACTACCTGATAATTCCCTTCCAATGTAGAAAAGATGTGATGGCCACCTTACTTTGGTAGATTTTTTTTTTCTGTAGCTCCAAACAAACCCTGTACAATTTTGTACCCTAAATGTTTATTAATTAGACAAGGGAACAATTTTTCACTAACAGCTTTAACATTAATCTTATATGAATTGACTTCCATAATGAACTGAAAATGTTGACACCTGAGTAGCACGGACATCTAAGAAAGATTTTCCCCTCTGGCAAATAACCTGCTCCTCCTGCACGAGTATAAGAAGTGATTTTTTGATCAATAATTTCCAGAAAATTAGTAAAATAAATTTTAATATCCATCAGATACTCATGTATGTTTAAATTCAGAAATGTAGGAAAAAAGGATATATATGCGAAACATTTGCGAAGACAAGTTTTCTTTTAACTGTGATTGCCTTCCAATCCTACTTTTTTTGGCGACTAGAACTTTATTTTCTGTTTCTTGCATTTATGACGTATTTGGATTATAATGTGACCTCTCTTTATTCAGGTTATTCCCAACATGGTTTCCTGCGCATCCATCTTCCATCTGGTGCCACTGTCGTCAGGTTTACCTTCCCATGGGATTCTTCTATGGTCTCAAGTTCCAGGCAGAGGAAAATGACCTCATCAGGGATCTCAGAAAGGTATTAACCAATGATTTCTATTTAAAAAAGTGGACATGTGTCATTGCTTTATTGTGCAAAGTAACCAGGTAGCCATTTTGCCACTTGTTACACAATGCCAATATACCATATATCCAATATGAAAGGAAAGAACCACTCCAACTGAATGCATGCTACCTAACAGCAAGTTTGGCTCATATGGCTGTCAGCAGACAGCTTAAATCTTTTCTGCAGTGAGTATGGGCCAATGATATGTCCAGTTTCTTAGTATTAATCTTTATTCAGACTTGCCAATGAAAAATGTCTTTTGCTTACATGTATGCTTTGTCCCTGTCTGTTTCGTAATTGGGTACTGCATGTAAGATCTATAACACATCATAAATGATTCCAAGGACATTTAAGGCCATGCCTTATATGCCCCACTAACTGGCCTCAATGGCTTTGGAGATTGTCACTGTTGTTTTCTCACTCTCCAATTTATTGCTGTAATGTGAAAATGTACCCTGTAGAAATGTAGCCTTGCTCTAAAATGATTGGAATTTATTAGATGTGCTATAGTTATTCATTATCGATTCAGTTCACAAAAAACCTTATTCCATCATGTCTGTTTCCTTCGATTTATGGCCTTGAGTTTTCAGAAAGATTTTTTTTTGAGGATAAAATATCTTCCTTTCAACACTTCATTGAAATATATTTGTGGTCAACATTGATTACTTTTGTACTTTATTGGCTTGTGAATAGTAATGAAATATTTTCATTGATGAATTGATCTTTAGGATAAGAATTATGAATTTGTTTTGATGTTCTCTTGTTTTTGTTAAATTCTGTCTATCCTGTTAGGAAATCTTCAAGGTAGATTTCTCGACCATTGATTGGCCAGCTCAACGGGATAATATTTCAAAGTTTGACCTCTACACCCCTCATAGCTGGATGTACAACATTGCAATGGGTAAACGAAAATCATATTTTTTCAAGTAACAAGAAACAACAGTAACAAATATCGTTTGTTTAGCAGTTTTTTCTTCAAAAGTGAAATTAAAGATAGTTAAGAAAGAATTGATGTTTATACTTGATACTTAGATATATTTTTTTCTAAAAGAGAAATTGAAAAACACATATGGAGATTGTGAAAACATTCCAAATACAAGGGAGTCATATGTTGCTTGTAAAGAAACTCTAAACAAAGTTTTTACCGTTTACATCACCTCAAAAATTGGTGTCCAATTTAGTGTGAACTATCAAATAATTGATACAAATAGATGCAATTAAATGATTTTTCATCAATTAACCAATCAAGTCACCAAAATCGTTTATTCTTGTATTGTTCTTGAACAGTCATCTTGGATTTCTACGAGAAGTTTCACTTCAGTTGGTTGAGTAATAAGGCTTTAGATCACTGCTATGAACACATCAAGGCTGATGATGAGTTCACCAAAGGAATCAGTATTGGACCTGTAAGTAGTTTGTGTGAGTGTGGTACAATAGATTTTTTTAGAAAAATTGAATAAAAAATAATCAACCTCAAATCACAAATGGTGTAAATTTTCGTTTTAAAGATCTATAAAGGGATTCAGTTCTAATCGTCCATTGCTTTGATGTTATTATTTAATCTTTTATTCTTATATCTTTGCCAGATCTCTAAAGTGATTCAGATGTTGATCCGATGGCATATTGATGGACCCTAATCAGATGCTTTTAACCCATTGAATACAGAAATCTGTAATTCCCAATGGACTTTCTGTAGGGACTACCTGGTTCCAGTTACCAGTGTGGATTATGATGACAATATAATTGTTAAATCTCCTATTTTCATTTCATTGCTAGATCTCTAAAGTGATTCAGATGTTGGTCCGATGGCATATCGATGGACCCGACTCGGACGCTTTCAAGATGCACAAAGATCGTATCCCGGATTACCTATGGTAAGATACTTTTTCATTTCATCTGTAAAATTGATACATGAGGGATGTCATATGTTCCTCGTAATTTTTAAACACGCATCTTTTCTATAACAGATTGCGTAATGACTTTCAAGTTTATTCTGTCTGGAAATAGTGCAATGTGGTTTTATGATTACTTATGATATTATTACATGAGGGATGTGTTCTTAGTAATTTTGTAACACCCATTTCTATATATCATATTGTGTCATGACTTTCAAGTTTATTTTACCAGGAAATAGTCCAATGTAGTTTTATGTTAATTTAAAAAAGATGTTTTTTTTTAAAGTTCATTGATATTAACGGCAGATTTTCAAACCTCCAGAATACGAGGAAATCTAGAATATGTAACCATACAGATAGAAGTTCCATTGTGATGATTTATAGATACAATCAAATCAACTAAAATCAATATTTTTGTTTCTTTTTCATTTTAGGATTGGACTCGATGGTATGAAAATGCAGGTATGTTTTCTTCCATTCTTTCATTCATTCATTTGCTTAATTGTAAATTACTTTAAAGATGCAATCATTTGCAAATAAACTGCAAATCGATTGCTAATTAAACTCAAAGTTTTATTTGTGCACAATTTGTGCTTCTTACAAAGTGCACTTTTAACAATTATTTTTATTGGCACATGCCTATTAAGTGCATCATGCAATCAATAGTAGCTGTCTTCTAAACCCCCTCACCGCCCTGAGACAATCATACATGCAATTTTGTTTGATCTTATGAAATTATTGTTTTGACTAGAATAACGATGATATGACTTTGGCCAATGTATTTTAGACTTACGTGATCTTATAATGTATCCACTGAATTGCTCTTAGGGAACTAATGGGTCACAGCTATGGGACACAGCCTTTGCAGTACAAGCTTTCCTAGAGGCTGGCGGAGAGACTGAATTTCAGGATACCTTAGACAAGGCTCACGACTTCTTGAAGTTCACCCAGATCCCAGATAACCCACCTAACTATCAGAAATACTACCGTCAAATGAACAAGGTATTTAATCTTTTTTTGTATGATTCTTCTAAATGCTTGTGAAATTGAAACTTTGAGTTTAATAGGTGTTTCTTTTCACAGTGTCATTCCTGTGGCTCAATTGAAAGGAAATAATACCTTTACATTATTGCATCAACTGAAGGATTAATCGAATATCTTTGACTTCATAGCTCCCTATGGTTATTCTGGTTATGATACTGGTTTAGTAGTCACATTTTCGAATCCCTCCCAGTTTTGTATGTGAATATTTTCGACACCCGTCGGCCACTTTGTTGCACAGCCGTCGCTTTATGTTTACCCCTTGCGCGCTATTGTGGTGTAGCGGTTCTGACTCTCGCCTTTCCACCAGAGGGTCGGTTTATTCCTTTCAGCAAAAATGTATCCACAATGTGCTGCACTCAATCCAGATGAGATGAATGGGTACTGGCAGTGATTGTCATATATATAAATGTTGTATATTAGAAACAAAATTTATTCATTTTTCATCAATTCTTCTCCCTTTTTATATTTGATACTGTAGGGTGGGTATCCCTTCTCAACCAAAGACTGTGGCTGGATTGTATCAGACTGCACAGCAGAAGGTCTCAAGTCTGCCATGATGCTGGAGGAGATGTGTCCTTTTATCACTAAACATATAGGCAAGGAAAGGCACAGCCAGGCAGTTGATGTGGTTAGTGCTGTATTTCTGTTTTATCTCTCATCTCTCACATGATTAATTGCCTGCCCTCTTTACCCGAGTGATGTTGCAGTCAACTGATTTTGGTAAAGTCAGGTAGATGTAATTTGAGTTCATTCAGATCACAGAGAATTGTAGATGTATGCTCTAGTATTAAGCTATTTTGGCGCTGAGCTACGAACCCCTGTGCAATGAATTGTTTTTTAAAAAGTATTAAAGGTGTCCAGTTGATTTCTTAGTATCCTGCTCTCAGAGCATTCAGTGTAACTGAAATAAAATCAATATGCAACCCAACTACCCCATTTGGAGAAGTTTGCTCCCATGTTCATGTCGGGAGCAATGCCTTCATAGGAGGGATTTTGCTTGTGCTTTTCAATCTGGATTTTTAGCCCAGTTTGATTTACTTGTTAGGGATAAGATAGATCTTCCCTTCTGTTTCATATAGATTGTTATTGTGAGCTAGCTGAATTACTGATAAGCATATTTTGTTGTTTCTTTTCAGTTGATTGAGATGCGAAACACAGATGGAGGATTTGCTACGTATGAGACGACAAGAGGTGGATATGTCCTGGAGAAACTGAACCCATCCGAGGTATTTGGTAAGTTATCTTTAATTACTGTAAAAGCCAATATTTAAGTGTACATTCTTTCTTGCAAGTTCACTGAATTCCAGGCATATTTACATATTAGTTTTTATTTTCAGGCTTTGGAAGACGATTGTACACAAGTATGGGCATTATGATAAATGACATTTTTTACGGAATTCGTGGTCACAAAATTATCTCATACCATCTCATTTTCTCTTTTTGCCCTGTTATGGGAACATGCATGTACCTGACTACCTGAAATTTTTTATTATTGCAATTCATAAGATTTGATTGAGAGCACTATAATACCATTATGTATCCAGTGTCTTCTCGGTAGCTCTTCATTATTTGCTGACGAAATAGAAATTCCAGAATTCTTCAAGGTTGAGCTGTATCACAGCCAAGAACGAGGATCACCCCTTGTACAATTTATTATTATAATTACTAATAAAGAAATAGTAATATTACACAGTTATTGTACTAATACACTTTGGTTTGTTTGAATTCAGATTTTTACAATTTTAATTGTTGACTTTCATTTACAGGTGATATAATGATAGACTACACGTATGTTGAATGCACTGTGGCAGTGTTGCTCGCTCTGAAGCATTTCAACACTCAGTATCCAGATTATAGGACAGATGAGATTAGGTAAGTTCTTTCCTCTACTTCGCACCCCCTTACCAAGGCTGCAAACACTGAAAAGCCTGAGATATTTATAAAGGGCTTTCCAACCTAGATGGCACTTATACAGAGATGCCACCTGCTCTGGAATGCGCATTGGGATAGAAAATTGAAATGTGAATCACCAAGCTGCCATGCCTGTTTGTTAAATAGTTGTTAGGTTAATGACAATGGTGTAAGCAAGTTGAGCATTCTACTTTAAGTGCATATGTGCCCAGTGTCGTACCATTGCTATTCTTCTCATTGCTTTTATCATTATTATTTGTCTCCTTGAAATATAAGCAACATTTATATCTTTGATACGTATGGTTTGGTCATTATTAAAAGTTTTCATCATTATTATTGCATGATTGTCACTACAGATCGGTGATGGACCAAGCGTTGGATTATGTGAAAGGAATTCAACGGCCAGATGGATCATGGGAAGGGTAAGATCATTAATCCAATCAGGTCAACTGAAACATATAATCCTTGTCATGGACTAAATAAGGAAATTAAGAACCGGAGACGGCGCTATGCATGTTTAAACCAGGGCACTCACTTCCGGATATCAGCATTCGTGTATGTGTATTCATGCTTTCCAGGTTTTAGATTTAAAAAATCATGATTGTTTGACACTTTATTTGATATAATTCCTGATAATAACTATCAGTAGACTATGAGGTGCTTCTGTGATGCAGCGTAAAGTAATCTGAGGATGATAAAAGTAGAAAAATGGGAAATTATCTTGAATCATAGACATAGTATCTGCATTAGCTTCCGAAACTGGAAGTCACTAATGCTACAATGTCACACTGCCTAAAACTTGTTGGCAGAAAGATACATCATTTCAATTTTGACGTTTGAGACAGTTAAGTTTCTGTTATTATTATATCTTTAGAACATGGGTCTACTCCAAAAACATGTTTATTTCATATCTCTGGATCACTGTTGCATAAAACTGTAACTTTCACGACATTTTTTTATGCTAATTGGGTGTTGTGTCATTTTACCATATTACAGTTGCCATTACTGTCAGTTATCAAGGGTACTTTTCATGCAATGGGACTTAGCGTGATGTTAATGCCACACTCATTCTTGATTTTTATTTTAAGAATTAATTTTTTTTTCCTCCAGATCTTGGGGTGTCTGCTTCACCTACGCAGCCTGGTTTGGACTAGAAGGATTTGGCTGTATGGGACTCAGATATGACAATGAGTAAGAGCATGTCTAAAATTTTATTTAAAAATAATTTCTTGGGATGTTGCAAGAAAGGAGCAACTGCAAATCAGTTGCAAATAGGGTGTGCACTTATACAAAACGTGCATGAATTATTGATATTGAATGCCACATGCTGATCAATTGCATCCTTCTAACGATACCCCATATACCATCTAAACAAAAGAAGTTGCAAGGGCCATTCAATGAACTATGTATGTCTGCCCTTCTATATATATGAACTTCCTGAAATAAACTTATCTATAATATCTTATGTAGTTAATGTGAGTTATTATTATAATTGTGCCTAGAGTACATCTAAAATAGAAATAAAAGAAAATGAAAAGTTTGGATTGGAAAGCGGTTTGTACATCTACACAGGACTTTCCTGCTCTCAATAAAAAAACCTGGCACTGATTTACATAATATGAGAATGGGTCACTAGTCGTTCTAAAAGTCTTGCGTATATCTACGAACAACTTCATGACACACAACCCTGTTGCTGCTGCTTGCCTTCCTCTGAATTGTGGCAATAGAATATTTTTAATTAATTTCCTCTTTCTATATTTTTCCAGTCTTGCGATCAGTGAGGTGAAGAAAGCCTGTGCTTTCCTGGTCTCCAAGCAGATGGACGACGGAGGATGGGGAGAGAAGTTTGAATCTTGCGAGGAGCGTCGTTACGTTCAATGTGAAACATCTCAAGTTATCAATACATGCTGGGCTGTCATGGCTCTTATGGCTGTCAGGTAAGTCATGTTTGCATATGTAGAAACTCAGTATAGGACAATTCTAAGGCACTTTTTAAAAATGCTTCCAGATTTTCCCCTTGTGATGTTACCCTATAGTAAAATGATTTAGAACATAGAAAATGTTATAAAAAAGGTTAAAAAATCCAAATCGATAATACATTCATCTTTTTATATCAGAAATCTTCTTACATGAGGGCCCGATTGCATAAAAAGTTGCGTTTAAACGCAAGTCCCAATATTAAATCTGTGGATACTACTGTTCCACTGTATGTCTGGTATTTACAGGTTCAGGGATCAGTTTTTGTTTGATTGACATTTTTTGCAAATTTGTCCTGCATTGGATTGACAACTTTCTATGAGTAACATTTTATTGACACAGGCACTGCCGTCATTCATTTAATTCATGACTTCATGATATCATTAGTAATGTTATGAAGTTTGAAACAAGAATGGGGCTCAGTAAATGTGTTATATATTGCATTCATTTTATGTCTCATTCAGTACAAGTTTCCTTCAGTATTTACATGCATTTCCCTTTTTGCCCCTATGTAGGTACCCAGACCGCACAGTGATTGATCGTGGAATAAAGCTCATTATGTCAAGACAACTGGACAATGGAGATTGGCCACAGGTAAGCACATTTCTGACCAAAGTAGAAGTTCATCAGATTCTGTGCATTATGCAGTCAACTCTACCCAAGTCAATCTTCTCAAAGTCAAAGAATTGCTTTTATAGTCCATACAACTTTTTGGACAAATCAATAAGACCTGTTAATATACCTCTTGTAAGGCAGACAAACATATTTGCATGGTCCCAAGAGTTTCAACTGTTGCAGAGTTATCTTTAGCTACAACAATACAATGATATGTTGATTTAGTTTTATAATGGACTCCAGGCAACAATATTATGTATAGCCATTTAAAGACAAAGGACATGAAAAGGAAATTCCACATCTGTTTTCATGCTACTTTTCTTTCACTCCTCTGTAGTCTTCACCTGAAGATAGGTCAATCAAGTTTAATCAAAACATTGTGTTTTGTCATCTAACTCATTCCATTGTATTTGTTGCATGTTTTGAAATTTTTCAAATAAAAAATAATAGCAATAATTGGAGCTTTGTTCAGTTCCACGAAAGATTTTCTTCACATGGTAAAATTGGAAACCTGCTTTATCCAATAGATTCCATTTATTTCTCATTACTCATTATTCAATAGTCAATTATAGGAGGATTCAACTACAATTTTCAATATTTTGTGTGTGTTCAGGAGTCTATTATGGATATTTCCATAAAGTAGTTCCCGTTTGTTTCATCTTCATCTACACATATCTGATGTGAAGGTATACTAGATTTTTGGCCAAAATTTGGCACATTGCAGAGCCCTTCCATTTCCATAGAAGTACTGTGCTCAGTTATTCTAATTTTCCATTGATTGTGGGCCCTGTAGTTATCATTTCATCTTTTCGTTTTATCTGTTTCAGGAGTCTATCATGGGAGTGTTCAACAAGTCCTGTGCTATCAGCTACACCAGTTACCGTAACGTGTTCCTGATTTCTCATTTTCTCTATGTTTTAGGAGTCTATAATGGGTAAACAAGACTTGTGGTATCAGTTACACCAGCTACCATCACATGTCCCCTATCTGAGTTTCAAATCTTTTCTTGTTTTCAGGAGTCGATCATGGGAGTGTTCAACAAGTCCTGTGCTATCAGCTACACAAGCTACCGAAACGTGTTCCCAATCTGGGCTCTAGGCCGTTACGCCAAACTCTACCCAGAAGGCAAGTCAGGTAGCAGCACCCCTTCTGATAGCAATGGATCTGACTGGGAGAAACTGTAGAGAGGTATGGTTTGACTTCCCTTATCTGGCCTCCTTTGTAAGGATCACTCTGGACGGACTGGACGCACTGTTCACAATATTGTTTCAACTTTTACTCAAATGATTGCTGGGAAAAAACAGATTTTGAGATAATTGTGATAAAGAAGAATAACTTGCATGAATTAAACCGCATACAATTTTGTTGATATATAATCCAATGAATTAAAAAAAAAAAAAAAACATTAAAGCATCTCAAACTTGCAACTGCATATATCAAATATACAGTCTCTCATATGTGACATGGATTAAGGCTGATCCTAGCATCGCCAGGGGCCTGTAACATAAAAGACATACAATAAATTAAAAAATTAATTGCAACTCTATGGTACACGTTTTGCCATAGACTTGCGATTAATACTTACCATGAGTTCAATTTCATCTTTTGTGTTACAGGCCCCTGATAAGTGAAGTCCAAATGTACTTGGGTCATTCTTGGTCACCTGTGTGACAGATACAATGAAATTTATCAAACGAGAGATCACAAAGCAAATGGATCTTTCAAAATGGAAGAAATATAGCTGGGCAATTCCAAAATGTTTACATTCTACAACCCTAAGAATGAGACATTCCTGAAATAAGTTTTCACATGTGATACCTGATTTGTATACTATGTGTAATGCTGAAATGTGATTGTGGCTCAAATAGTTTATACAGTAATGTCAAATAATGTAAAAACCGATGTTTTCGCATAGATAAATTGATTGAAATTTTAGATTTCCGTATTAGTGGGTTGTTATTTTCACGTTTTGAAAGATTATTGTACACAAGTCTATGGGCATTATTGTGAGTGGAAATTTATGCAAATTCAAGAATGCAAAATGAGCGGAAATAAAACCCGAGCAAAGTTTTCACCATTTACAGAAGTAGAAAGTGAGATTGGGTTTCCTAAAAGTAGACTAATTTATGGAATTAATAATGATTTTCAAAAACGATATTCACCCATGGTCACCCAGGGTAGCCAAGTCAGTATTGAGTGTAATATTGTGATGATGAATAAGTTACTAATTTAGGAGTGCTAAAAACTGGTATGTATGCACCCACCACTCCCCCCCCCCCCCCCAAAAAAAAAAAAAAATTTAAATCCAAGTAAGGCGGGACATATTATACAGTGAAACCTCTTTATAACAAGGTCCTTGGGACCATGAAAATTACCTTGTTATATCAGGTTCCTCACTATATCAGGGTAAAAAAACAAAGAACTATAAAGAGCTGGGACCCATAAAATCACCGTGTTATAACAGGTATCTCGCTATATCCGACCTCTTTATAATGAGGTTCCACTGTATATAATACATGTACTACTGTCCAAGAGCTTGATTTATTATAACTTGGAACAGATCTATCAAAGTGATTGGTCTACTGCACTTGTTGTAGCAGTATTATGATGTATGTAATAAGTTTTATAACAAGTCAATATAATGGTATTGGAGGTATTGTCATTATGTAAGAGCATATGGGATTAGAGGAAATTTTTCATGAGAAGGAGATATACACGTATGTATGTGAAAAATAAGTTGCAATGGATTTAAAATTGATTGCAAATCCTTTGAAAAGGAAAACATTGAATGTTTAGGTTTATGCTATTTATGATAACCACAGCTGTGGTATAGAAATTCAATTTCTGTGATTGAGTGTCATTCTAAAAACTTTTATTATACACCAGATAATTTGTGCTTTTAATTTCAATTGTACTTAATACATGTAGTTGCTATATTCCAATTGCTATAATGAGGTTAGATATGTCATGATTCCTGACGTAAAAAAGTGATTTTTGTTGACCCAGGATGTATTCTTTTGTTTCTGTACCCTGACATGACAATAGTCCTGATATAACAAGGTCATTCGCATGGTCCCAAGGACCTCATTAGAAAGACGTTCCAATGTATTTCTTTCTACGCATTATATGATTTAAATTGTCTGGCATTAGAATGTTCAGATCTTGAACAACTTAAATTCCTGATTCAATAGTGTAATGTCAAGGAGTAAGACTCAGTCACAGAGAAGCCAGTTTGAACAAGATGCAACACAACTCTTTGTTCAGGGGCAGTTAACTGTTAATTGAACAAAAATTTAATGTCCAGCCTGGCTTCTATGTGACTGGGGCTTTAGACTGGCTATGATGGAAGCAACTGATTGCTTTTAGCAGCAAATGAAGGGTACTAAACTTCATGATGTTTATTACTTTGATATCGTTAGTCGCAATCCTAGTTTACAAAATCCGAATTTGTTCTTAAAAAAATATGTGAGAAAGAAAAACGTGACAAAATATCAAAGCTCGCTTTTGTGAATGGAAGGGTCACATTATAATACAAACATTTCTTGTAAAAATCTGAATGGTTGGCACCTTTTGTCATCCATAAATTGGAATCATGTTGGAAATAATGGTTAAAATGTTTTACAGGACAAATATGTGCCCTTGAAATAGTATTAAACATTGCTAAATCTTGTGAATTTTAAAGCATTTTATGAAATAATATTGGCATGTATATGTAATAACAATGATCTTTTGATGTATTCATGAGAATGTATGCTCTTTCCATATAGTTCTCGATTATCAAACCAAAATATGTATTGGTGCAATAAATAAGCATTGCATGATTTCATCATTGATTCAATTCTGTCAGCGAGCTGTTTGTTTTATGTGATACTAGTTGAGGCGATTTTGTTCTCTTTTCCCCATGAAAGATTATTTCCCATCCCCACCCCCACCCCAGCCCATCTTTCCCTCACCGCTCTTTCTGACTGTCTTTACCATTATAAGTCCACATTCTGATCTCTCTACCTCCTTCTCTATCTGTCCACCTCCTATTTCTTCACTCTCACTTACGCTCTCCTTTAAATCTTTCTTTTTAAAGACACTAATGAATCCTTCACAATCACAAATCTCAAAAACTCCTGTACACTGCACT
The DNA here is from genome assembly GCA_036244855.1 of Temnopleurus reevesii. Classification (NCBI taxonomy): domain Eukaryota; kingdom Metazoa; phylum Echinodermata; class Echinoidea; order Temnopleuroida; family Temnopleuridae; genus Temnopleurus; species Temnopleurus reevesii. Next base: position 2,177 of record BQKZ01010283.1, on the reverse strand, counting down.
CAGTTACCCTGTAAACTTACAATACTGAGTTTCCACTGTACTGAAAAATATTCTTGAATGCTCATCATTTGGTTTGTAGGGACATGTAATAGCGTACTTTTGATTTTGGAGTATGGAAGCTTGTGGATGGATACGGTAGAAAACAAATGTGTAACTGATGTTCGCACTACATAATGCTAAATTATTGCGCACATCAGTAAGACACTCGTTTTCTACCTTTCACCAAAATGGAACGCATGCATATCATAAATGTGTACATGTATAGATTTTCTTTCACTCACATAGGTGTACACCCATGATAAACTGCCCAAATATGTGAAAAAAAAACCACAGCACTGGGATGGGATTCAAACCCATGACCAATCATCTGGTTTAGGGCCTACAAGACAAACGTAATAATCACTTGACCAACGGAGTGCCAACGTGATTGGATTCTAATCCCATACAGGTGATGTCATTTTTGTTCACAGCTCCAAGCAAACTAGCATAATATGTTTCATATGTGTACCCCTGGTTGGTTGAAAGGAATCTACAACATGCACCTCTTTTATAATGTCATGCAGAAATATTTGTGGTATGCTATTTTTACAATTAAAAAAAACCCCCACAATTCACATAGAAGAGAATTCAGATATAGAACTTTAATAATTTCACAGCATGGAAAAAATAGCACTTGAGGACGGAGCTTGCGAAAATATTGCAAAGAAGATGAATTGCGATTAATTTATCAGTTAAGCCATCATCAATCAGGAAAGTCATCTAAGTTTAGACGTTCGAGTTCATTGAGGTGAAGAGGGTTCAAACCATTCCCTGACAGAGCAAAATCCATCGTTCCTCTGTTCAAGCCTCCTGGCCTGTTGTCTAACGCTGGTTTGACCTTTGACCTTGGATGGCCGCTAACAGTGGTGGATGAGGGTTTAGTTGAGGATCCGAGGAGTTGTCCGCTGGCTGGCCCCAGGAACATATTTTCAGCACTCTGCAAAACATGAAAGGATCACAAATATTATAGCGTTTACCAGGCAACCAATTTGTCCATACAAACATCTGATAATAAATTAATGTATTTTAATAGAAAATGAGATTGTAATATATGAAGTGGTTGCTTCTGAGTTGGTAGAGCTACAATTTTTTTTCCAACTATAGCAATGTTGATGTATATAAATTGCATACTGATTATTGTTTAAAAGCTGAATGTATAATTTGTCTTGGAGCAAATATAAATAAATTTAACTCAGTGCATTATACAAGCGGTTTCAAGATGAAGGGATGAGTGATCATACTCTCATGCCAGTCTCTTCCAAAATCTATCAAGAAAAGTGTAAGAAAAATACAACGAATTTCAAATCCAAATGAGCATTCTTATTGGGACACACTCAAGGGCTAATTGCACAAAGCCGAGACAATTTTTGCGGCAACGAAAAAGCAGTGCTGAGCAATTTCTCGCACTGCACATGTGGGTGGGTTTAATTTAGGAGCAAGCTAATGCACGTTCACAAGCTCCCCATTGTGGTTGTGATGGAACCTTTCTTATAAAAAAATTGCAAAGCTAATGAGAAGAAGGGTGAAAATACCTGTGGTTTACTCTGTTGCTGGTTGCCAAGCCTGTCCCGTGACGATAATCTACCAGTACTACAGCTCCGCACCCTCCTCCCACTTCCTTGCGCTCCTCTCCTCGCTAATCGTCCTCTATCTCTCCCTCTCTCTCTGACACTACCCGTAGGTGAACCAATCTCGCTCGGTAGCATTGATGACCCTGTACGCCCCCCTATAGGGGTCATGGCTGCCTCCCGAGGGAGGGGTATGGAAGCAATGTGAGTTCTGTTTCTCTCTAACGCAGTGGGTCGGGCAGGAGGTCTGTGTCGTACTGCGCCCCTTCCACCTCCAGTTGGGGGCTTGTGATTGGTTGATTCATTGAAGTTTAGGTCCAGATGTTGTGTGCCGGGCGAAGATGGTGTTGACGAGGTAGGATCGTTGTTGGCAGACAATCGGTGATGAGCATTGTGAGGGGTACCATTGCTTGCTTGTTGAGGTAGTCCGCTAATACGATCGGGTGTGGACCTGCAAACGGAATATTTTTGAGGAACATTAGGATAGAATATTTCTCTTTGATATAGCAAAAGAAGCAAGAGATGGTGAAAGTGAAAATGTAAAAACCTACATACACTCAGATGTAAAAC
>BQKZ01010282.1:0-18975 GCA_036244855.1 Temnopleurus reevesii | reverse complement strand
AATTAAATCAAATATGAATCCAGCAAACCAAGTTAACCAAAATAAGCAATATTACTCTCAAACTTGGAATTTGACCCGCTGACCCTCTAGTCGTAAGGCGAGAGTCACAACCACTACACCATAACACTTCCATGAAGATGATGATCGTATTTCATGTTATTAGAGCTGATGCTAACCTTCTCTTCGTCATCACCATCAATCACCATCATCATCCCCCTCCTCCTCCTCCTCCTCATCATACTCCTCATCCTCATACCCACTACATTCATCACCATCAACGTTATCAACTTCTATATCACAATCAAACAACATCACCATTATCATCATCTCCGTCATCGTCTTCTTTTGCTTTATCACCATGATCCTTCATCATCATTCTAATTATCAATAATGTTCAGTTGCAGGGATGTGTAGATTCCATTGGGGTAGGGCAAATGGTGCTGTAGTTTTGAAGAATGTATATTCTGAAGGTCTTTTTACCCCGACATGCACAGAATGTGTCATCCGCCACCTCCCCCCCCCTCTCTCTCTCTCTCTCGTCCTCAGCTCTCATCTCTCCCTCCCTCTCACATCTAGCCCTCCCTAGCCCCCTCCCTGCTCTCTCATCCTCTCCCCTTCTCTCTCGAACAGGCAAAAACATTACAATTATGCAACAGGCACAATTTTCTTTCCATTAAGCAATTATTTTATTGAAACTCACATCCAGCATAATTATACACTATAAAACCAGCAGAGATATATTGGATTCTTACTATGACTTTATTGATTTACAATCCCATCACCTCAATATCATAATAAAATTGTAAATTACAACAAAAATTGAAATGCAATTTAAAAATCTTGTATATACATATAGTGACTTGATAAAATTCAAAATGTGCAAAAATAGCTCTATGAGATATATTAGTGCTTCTTCGAACACCAAACTTTAATATACAACAAAATCATTTCTACACTATATCATTCATAATTTTCTAAGGTAAAATGATAATAGAAGCTCTGTGTCTATAAAGGATATATAAAGACCCATTTGTTTAAATGGGCACCTACCATTCTTATATTATAATATTTGGTAGTATACAATTTTCAAATTTACACAATCTTAAAGTCAAAACAATAAAAAGAAGCTTCATCGAAATCAGTTTTTAGATACAAAAAGACAAAGATATTTTGGGGGTGCATCAGGCGCTATGCAGCCTATATGGTGAGGAAATGCTTTTGCTGTATAGAAATTGTGACAATGATAAAATTGGTGCTTCCCTTGTGCAGCTATGGCCAGCAATGTAGAAATTGTTCAAAGTATAAAATCTTTTGGAATGAAAAATCCTTTAAATAGCTTTCTTTAAAGTCCCCATTTTATGTTTACTTGAATTCTCTGTATTATATCCCCACAATGTTTCAAATGTTCTGTTTTAATGCCCAGATATATCAAGTCTGGCACAGAATCATCCATGTGAATTTTAACAGTGACAACTCATTAAAACATGAGCAGATAATAATCTTATGTCGACGTTGCAAATCACTGCATGCTCTGTACAGTACACAATAAATTGTTACAGTGAAGTTCGACTCAGAATTGATGATAGTCTATTGTGAAAATTAATATTTGTTAAGATTAACTCTGAAAAAGTGGGCCATAAAGAATGGAAAATCTTCTTCTTATCATTAATTACAAATGGAAATGATCATAATACTATACAAGTATGTGAAATACTAGATTGAAAGACTTTCAGTAAGTATTCAAAACATAGTTAAGAAATGGATGCATTTGACTCTCTCATGAGAATTTTGAAACTCTATGAATAGAGAAAATATCTTTTAAGCAGTCACATATTTATCACATATACATATATAATCCATTTCAATTTGTACAAAACTGTTGATTTGATAACTTAGAAATGATATTTAAATATAAAAGAACAAGAGTCTAGATAATGGATATTCATTGTTTTGTTATAGGAAAATTGTCAATTCATATAAATATATGTGGATGGTATGTTATGGCACATATAGTCAATTATGACGAAAAGTGCCGTAAAACATAAACAAGTTCAAGTTATGGTATATTAATAATTATCTTTGATGCAATATACTTGATAGCTAGACACAGTATAAATAATTTCAATAGTCTTTTACACAACATAGTATTCTGGAAGAGTAATTTTGCCTGCATAAATGGCAGAATAAGGATAAAAGAAAACATGTATGTACAGAAACAACAAATAATAACTCAACTTCTTTCTATACAATTTTTACAAACATTTTTGCCCAAATAAATTAAATAATTATACAATCAAGATATGAAAACATAATATAAAATAAGTACAATGAATAAGTACATGAATATCTGGGAATAAAATCAAACTCTGCTGAGGAAGTGAATACAGTTATAAAAAACACACAGTGGCAAAATTTCCCACAAGTGATTACTAATCATCATAAAGAAAGTGTATCTCAAAAGACTAGTACTACATGTGTATTCAATTAAATACACATCAATTAATCAACAATATTTCATGAATGAAACCATTAATCAAAAGATCATCTTTAAAAACATTAATGGTTTAAAATTCAATTCACACATGTAGAACATCACATATTGAATTTCATATTTTTTTTGCATTTATATTCATTCTCCACTGCATGCACCCAGCACATTTGCTACTTTTACCAACTAAAAAGTCCACACACATGATATGATGATGATGTGGATTTACTAATAGATGCAAATTTTATGCATTATGTATACACAAAGGTTGTTCTTAACAATCTAAAAGTTTGCCTTATGCTTGCCTTACATAGTAGCAAGTAATGCATGCAACCTGGATCCCAAGTATTGTAGTTCAGTTGTTACAAACCCATTTCAGAAATATTACATAAGTGTGTTCTTTGTCAAGAAATGTGCATAAATTTGAATCTATTAGTAAATCCACCTCTTTCTTTTCACTGTATCCCGCAGGTGTGTTGTTGTTTTTACGATCTAAAAATCTAAAAACGGTAGCAATTCAACACACATCATGAATCATGTACTCATCCCAGACATACAAGCTGAAAAATTGCTTTTTCTTTTAAAGATAGCAATTGATAATAATTTGTAATTGAATCGCCTGAAAATAGACAGGACGTTCTCATAATACCTCATTGTTGGAAGTTGAAAGTTTCATTCAAGCCAACTTTTAAAACAGTATTCCCTCTTTCCAAATAGCTGAACATTCCTACCAGCGTTATTACAGATAAAAAAGGACCATTCTAGAAGTCAGATGTGATGCACAATTATGGTACCCAGAGATTTTAATACCACCCTTAAGAAGGGAAATAGGATATTGGAAATGTAGTTCGTTAAGGGTAGCATACAGGTATGAATTTCCATTGTAATAGAGTGAGTAGAGTAAGAAAGTCACACACATATTTTTGAATCCTCAAAATGAGACACAATGTACTGGGATGCACGCAAGTACTAAACGGAGCTTTCATTTTGAAATTCCTATCAAATTTTTTGACTGGTTTTACCGTGTTACAGACAAAAAATACAAACACTGTGAGCCATATTTACAGATCAATTTTATGAAATCACTACACTTTGCTTTGTGTTTTCAAAACAGTACATAGAAAAAAGACAAGGCACAGAAGTTCGAACAAAGCAATGAATAAAATACATTGAAGAAGACTGTGTTTTCATTGATGCTTGATGTGATACATGTATGCCAAGGGTATATGGGTTTTGGGTATATGGGTTCACATTTTGAGATATAATAGTACATAAACTTATGAGCATTATGATGAGCAAAATTTTAAAGCAAATTCATGGTTGGTTACAGCATAGTTTTTAACCAGTCATCAAATAAAACTGAGTGATCCCTGTGCAAATCACTACCATGCTTGGTAGTAAAGAATTTATGCATTTTTGTATGTGTTTTTAGATTTGAGAATATTACCTCTAAAGTGGAGGATGTAATGAAATCAGATTCACGGACACATAAACCAAGCTTGTAATAAATTTTTATCAACTATTTTTCCACAACCTGATCATATGTCTGATGAACAAAGAAATAATGAATTATGCAGTTTATCTCAAAAGTTGAATGTCACAAAATCAAATTTGTTTATAGTTTGCAGTATATTCTTGGACGAAGATATTTATTTTGATTTGTCTATAATTCTTGGGGACCTTTTTGCTATGATAACCTTCATAACTCAGAAATGATAAACTCAATCAAGAATTTGATTAAAGCTCACAACCTATAGATTTATATGCAGAGAAGGACAAACTCTGGAGGAAATTTGAAATCAAATTCAGTGAGAAAATCCTGACTCACTACTGTTAAATCTGAATAAGTTCTATTGTTTTGCCTCCATTTCAGAATCAGATCAACCTATATTGTCGCCCATGGATGATGACATTCAGAATTGTTGCAAATGAAATATTGATTTTTCAGGCAGGGTTGCCCTTGTATTGTCATGATATTTTTCTAACAAATGCATGTTGCTCTCTGTGACGTCCCACAGTCAGCTGACTCATGAAACTGGTTGGAAAAATTCAAAGGATCTGGAAAGCAGCGAACAATCGCCAGGACCAAATACGTGAACAGAACTGCCAAGCAAAGTGTATCTAACCTTCAATAGCGCTAACTTTGGGGCTGGCAAAACTGGGCAAAATCAATAGAGACATGGTTATTTCTACAAAATGCTCTCACACCCATACCGTACTAGATTTCATTGTGCCCTTCGCAGTACTGTTGTTCTGGAGCATGCTGCAGTTTGAAACACAATGGGAACTGTGATACAATTTCAGGCTCAAAACCACAATCCGAATTCTTTTACACTTTTAGTATGGGAATGTCAATGTTGGCTATGATGTGAGGCTTGGAAAGTGTGTTGAAATTGAAGATGGAGAGGGGGAAGGAATAGATTATAGTTGAAAGAAAATAGAATGGATGGAAAAAAAGGATAGGCTATGATAGATGCGAATGAAAAAAGAAACAGGAGTGAGGAACGACAGGTTGGGGGAAACTTAGAAGAGGGAAACTTAGAAAAAGGAAAAATGGAAAGCGAAATGGAAAAGCAACATGGGAAGCAAAAGGGAACAAGACTGAAAACCACAGGAAACAAGGAGGAAAATGGGAGTATCGGGAGTTCATCATCTATTCTAGGCCTTAATTTAGCAATGCCAGAGGATACTTCCAGGCGCAATTGTGGTACAAAGTCCTATCACAGGGATATGTTTTATTAAAAATGACATATATTACAAAGCAAAAATTTCATAGTAGTTGAATGGGCTATAGCAAAGCCCCTTCTACAGACAACGAGAGCATCTTCCCTCTTATTTCATCATTTTAGTGACAAAGTTTCCATGACAACAGCAAGGACGACTGATTGCACTCTCCAGAATAAAAAAGAAAAGGAGGGAATCTTTACTGGCGTTGACTATAATTGGATGAGTCACACCATCTTCTCTTAAACATCATCAGAATATCCAATTTATGTCTTAGCAGAGGCGTGAAAGTAGCTTTTGTCTCTTCAAATCTGGCCCCTACTCCTATGTACCAATATATCATTCATGTAAAGTAGTATATTGTTATCCACATGTCATTGTAAGACAATTTTATTGACATGCCTGCGTAAGATGTTGGACGATAATTGTAATGAATAGCAGAGGCAGGAATTGCTGCTAAGTAGGGCAAGCTTTAGCTTTCATCAAGCTAACAACACTAATGTCTGCCATTCACAACTGTATTCACATTCTGACTACTGTATTATTATTCGTTAGCAGCAGATGGTGTGTTGTACAGCAAATATTATGAATAAAGTTAACTACGTTACAAGATTTCCCTGTTAACTAGTTACTTTGGGAACACAATGCAACCGATACACTACTAACAGTTGAAAGTAAATAGAATGGAGGTTCAGAAGTTTCAACATTCAAATTTACTCTTAATTTCTCCATTTTCATTATGGTCTGCTGCTCGACTTCGCAAATTGAACACAATATCAAATGCAACCATGAATGGGTCCTTCAATTCCTACAAAAAAAATGTTTAAATCAAATATTGTCATGTGTTGTACTCTGACCCAACTACAGACAAAACATAAGTAAAATGGGAATAATTTGGGGGATTATGTGGCCTTTTTCGTCCTTTTTTTTCATGGACAATATAAAAAAGTTGAATAATCACAGGCCAGGAACATTTTTTGCTGCTGTGACTTTGGCTATCAAGCTGACAGAATATTGACATAATGAAGTAATTTTGGCCTTGAAGTGTCTATGTACAGAGATAATCTGAGTCAATCATGCTACTGCACATACAGGTAGCCAATTAGGCAGTCATGCACAGTAAAAACAATCGAAACAATGGAAGCGAAAGCAGCCACAGCCAGACACCAACAATCGTATCAGACGATAATATCAAACTAGATGCGTGATATGTTGATCATTATTACTTGTTGATCCTCTTGTTGCTGTATCAAATGCAGAGTATTTCCTAAATGACCCATTTCATTCTATTTTCTGCTCTAGTGGGCTGTTCATTTCTTCTTCAAAGATTCAAAACACATAATACACAATGTAACTTACTTTAAAATATGCGGGTTTCTAAATAAATGCAAATTTTGTGTGTTCTTTTACATTGAGGTTGCTCTTGACAATGCAAACCTTTGCCCAAGACTTGTCAGACATAGCAATAAGTCATGTATGCAAACTGGATTCCACATGAAAATACTATTGTCTATGCAACAAATACTTCATAGTGAATGTGCATACTGCTATTACAGCTATCAATTTTGAACTAAATACCACATTATTTTCTTCCTTGATCATAACATTCTTACATCAAAATTCCATTCTAAAAGTGGACATGGGGGCTTATAGAAGGCTCACTTCCTTTTGATGTGGGACAAGGCAACACTGTGTTTTGTGAAGCGGGCCACGGCAACACATTGTTCTAGTGAGAATGGCCTAATGAAGTCCGGAAAAAAGGTGGGTCATTGTCAGTGGAGATGGGCAGAGCTAAAATAAACACAGACTTCAGTCAGAGCAAATACAAACATAGATGACAAACCAGTAGGCCTACATCACATCATTGTGTGTATTCCTAATTATATTTCCTCTCAAAATCTATATAATATGCAACTGTACGGTTCTACCCAGGGACAATGATGTAATAATTACACCAGGGTGTATTATCATGGAATTATGGTATTATACTGCCTACATCACACCATTGTATCACATACTAGTGTCCATGGCATGAATATAATTATTTTCCACCTCTCTTTTCAACTGTATGATATTACCATGGGCAATGCTACCAGCAGACAATGTGATTATGTGACCAAGTACATAGCAACATACAGTTGAGAAAAATGTTCAATGTCGTTCCAATGGCATGTCAGATGTTTTGATTCAAGGAGAAAATATTGCGAGTTGAAGATAGATATGCTCAACAAAGTCTGATATTTCAAGAGGTTTATTCGTGGTCTATGAAGAGATTTATTCTAAATTACACCTTATTAAAAGAAAGAACATTAATGATTAACTGATAGAAGTTGAAAGATGAGAATGGGAAGATGATTTTTTTTTTCAATAAAAACCAAGAAATATCAGTAAACTTTCATGACATGACATCTTCCTGATACAAAATGCAATGATTCAGTAACATTTTGTTGCAAGAAGTTGTCAGTTTGCTCATATCTTGGCACTTGTGCATTACATGTACATGTACCACACAACTGAATACAGTTTTGGACAAGGTACAAGTTTTTGATCCTCGTGTAGTGATTCACTTCTGTCTACGGATTAGGTTACATAATGGAGAGGAGGGGGGCTTGGATTAAAGATAATCTCTAGCAAAAGGAATATCATGTCATGTAAAAATAGAATTGTGAGGATGCAAATGTGATGAGCTCTTTTCAATTTGGCACCATTTTTTTCTCCTTTGATCATTAGATTTAAATGTTTCTTGCCAACAGAAGTAGTTATTTATCTCTTCAACACGGTTAGTAACAATTGAACAATAATATTTAGAATCCAGTCTACATATATTACTTGTTGCTATGTCGGGCAAGCCTCGGGCAAACTTTAGTGTCACCAAGAGCAAACCTTTGTGTTCACTTAAAGAACCCACAAAGTTTGCCATGCTTTACTTGTATTCAACATGGATCTTTTACAATCTGTGCAATAATCACAAAAGCTTGTTTTTTATTCCTGGGAATTGAAAATATAAAAAAAATAAAAATGGTGGAAAAATATCCCCAATAGACATGTGTGCCCCATATTTGATAACAATAACATTGGTCGTGTATACTCCCTCACAGACAATACATGTTGACATAAATAACAATGATATGGTATTTGGCTTTTCACACAAAATCAGTCATGACATGCCCAATACAAAAGTATACCAAATGGAGGAACAAAATAAACATTTAAGTTATTTTGATAAATTTGGTAGATTCTTTGGTAAAATAATTATTTTGTTTGAAGTCTGTGAAATCACTTTTTCAGAGTACTACATATATCATAAAATGGAACAATTACTTTATAAGTGATATTTGCTTGCCATATTAGAATTTCGGTTTTCTCTCTGATAAAATGTCTATGAGTTGAGCCTGCCTTTTGTTTTCCAAACTTTCATAATCACAAAAATATTCAATTTTCTTGCATGAAAAACATACGCCCTTGTCTATTCATCAGCTTAGGGGTTGACAGAGAGTGCGGAATGCAAGTGATGCATTGCATTGTTTACATTGTGTGAGTAATTACAATATTTACAGAATCTATGAAATCACTCATTTTATGACAGATTAACAGGATTGCATAGCATGTACTTCACACAAACTACATCCACACAGTTTATTTAGTTGACTGTAGTTACAGGTGGGCGTAAGTGTGTCTGGAACTCAAGTCTACTCGTTCACCTATAGTCATGGTTGTTGTAGACTTTGCCACCAGACACAGTTGTTCCTCCTAATGTATATTGATTTTGTCTGTCATTGTATGATTAAACTTCATGTTTGGTAGGCGGGGTCATAGTACAGTACATGACATTATCATGAATCTTAAGTATTAAATCAACATGAAACAAAAGACAATCACTGAAAACTGAAAATATTTCTTTCTTAAAAATTTAGACTACTTAATTGGCGTGTTGGCCAGAATAATGGAGAACTTATCAATCTGTAGTGTATATTGATTCTGTCTGTTATTGAATGATCAAACTTCATGTTTGGTAGGCGGGGTCAGAGTACAGTACATGACATTATCATGATTCTAGAGTAAGCAACATAAACCCAAAGATAATCTTTGGCACTGATGAAAATGGCAAAAAATCTTTTCTGAATTGAAGAACATTTTATAGAACAAATGCTATATACTTGAAAAATAGTACTCCAGAGAGAGAGGTGGAAAAAGCAGGAGATAGATGGATGACCTCAAAGAACACGGCAGTGTCATGTGGGAAAGACTAGCAAAAGATTTAGATAGGAAATTGATGAGGCCTTTCATCAGCAGTGGAGCAAAATAGGCTGGATAGATACTCGAAATAAAATGTCTGGGAAATGATTCTTCATTTAGAGTTAAGGGCAAATGAAAACCAGAAAATTGTTTGCTTGCTAATAGTGTACACTGTATGTACATGATATTTCCTGTGTTAGAAAGCAAGTTTCTTTTCATGAGCATTATCAAAATGTCACCAAATAAATTCCTGCTCTATGTAACAAATCTTGAACCCAAAGTCACTTAACCAGTGCTTAGCATTTTACAAAATGGACTCCTCTCACTTGCTTTTCCAATTCCAGCACATTACCTCAATAGAAATTTGAATAAAAAACACCTAAAAACTATAAAACTCCAGCAAGTCAATACACTTTTCTTTCAAAACAAGATTTAGTATAAGATTTTAAATTTGATAATGTCATTTCTTTTTAGCTTCAATGGGGAGCTTTTGTGAAAATCTTTTCTTTGTAAAAAGCAAACACACAGCAGGAGAAAAGCAATATTTCTTTACTTGTATTTATGTTTGTGAAAAGATTGAATTGAAATCTCAAGGCCCAACAATAACCTGGCCCTTTCCCTCTCAATGGCTTTACTATTTACCCTTTTATTTCTGGTCGGAGGTGTTATTATGCTCATATATGCCTTTGTGACTGCATTATGACTTCGACTATAATGGTGGAGAGGGCAATTAAATGTCGCCTGCTGTTTTATGCATTGCAAGCCCATTTCTCATTGGAAAAAAGTGGTTGATTTGGCCCGTTTGAAAGCATCTGGTTCCAACATGCAACCAAGTATTGTAAATGTATGAGCTGAATTTTTGCTGGAGTTTTAATTTCGCTAATTTTGCAACCACGAATTTACACTAAATTTTCACTGATAATGACTAAAGACTTGTGTACAGCAATTCAGTGAATTCGCTCATATTTTTGGGCTTTCACAGTACTGTATATTCTTTTAAAAATCTGGTGTTTCTTCAAAAAGATGTTATATATGGCTAGCCAAAAAATTTGGCAAATCTCAGAATTTTAATCGACTGGATGGGAGCAACATGTATTGTTATATGCTCAGCAGGGAAGCCATCAAAGAAACACAATCACAAATTTTTCGAATCTGACAGAGGTGAAAAATATTTGTGAGTTTTACATCATTTCTACACCAGTTAAGTAGATTACCATACAAAACCATAGTAAAAAGGTCCCTAATAATATTAATCACAAATCGAATCATGAAAACATCTGATGTAATGCCAGAGATTGTACAATTAATTCTGAGCAACATGATACCAAATATGCTCCTTCATTTTTCTGGGTACGATCTCAGGTAGGTCCTAGGTATATACAGAATTAAGCTTCGATAGGACCATTCACTTTCAAATTTTCTTATGCATTTCTTTTGGTGAAAATAAATAGAAAAACAGGCCTCCAAGCTGATATGAAATTGAGGTCTGGACAATTGGTGATAGTAGTACTAAGCCCATAATTCAAACATTTTGACTTGGAATATATGATTTCTGTGGAAATACATTGACTCGCTTATCTTCAATGTTTTGGTGTTGTCTATCATACCTGTAAAATGATTCATTGCTTTGCAACAGAATCAAGTACAGACAGAGTTAAAAGTGAAAAGTGAAGGATATCAAAATCATCTTGTTTATAATAAAAATCAATTCTCTTACGACACACTGCATTTAAAAACTATTATCTTCTATAAGTGTGATAAAAAATAAGATGGCATATATTTTACTCTCAAAAGAATGACAATTCTCACATAGAATGTTGATAAATGCAAGAGCTCATCGAATGGTACCTTAATTTATATTTCATGAAGTAAACATGTATCCACATTGTAAATGGATGGATGTGGGGCTAACCTTGTACCAATTAAGCACCACATGTGCACAGTACATTAAACTCAATGAACATCATTCAAGCCCTCTGCCACCACTGCTTTTAGACTGATAAATGTTCCTTTATACAGCATTTGTTAATCATATGAGCAATGCAACTGTGTTATTGCTTGTTGACAAGGAGAGGTCACCATTTAAAATTCTTGACAAATTCACACACCTTGCACTTAGCAGACTAGTGGTAACCTCCCCTATATATAGAGGACCCTCACATTTCTAGCAGATTGGTAATTGTTAAATTCATACATTTTCTTCCAATATGTTGTGATGTATTATCAAAGCTATCAGTTGAGAAAAGGTCACCAGCTTGAGATCTTAAAACTCATACACTATGCCAAAATACTGCAGACCTATTCTATAGACATCACTCATTCCTCAACAGAGCAGTGATGCAGTATTGAATTCTCAACATGAGACAGGGTCACATTCTAAAATATAAAGAGAATTCAAACCAAACATGGCATGTTTCAAACCCTGATATTAGACAGGTAATCTATCCTATAAACATCACCCATTCCTCAACAGAGCAGTGATGCAATGTTGATTCTCCACATGAGAAAGGGTCACGTTTTAAGATTTAAAATAAAAATGATTCAAACCATACATGGAATGTTTCAAACCCTGCTAAAAGACGGGTAACCTGTCCTATAGACATCATCCATTTATCAACAAAGCAGTAATGCAGTGTTACTCCACATGAGAAAGGGTCACATTCTAAACTCTAAAAAAGGACTCAAACCAAAACATGGCACATTTCAAACCCTACTAAAAGACTGGTAACCGATCCTGCAGACCGCACTCCTCCATCAAAACAGCAATGCAGCTGTGCTGTGCCCAGTAGATGAGAACAGGTCACCATCCATGGGTCTGAATGACATATCCTCAGACTGGGGTTCTTCCTCTGGGGGCGGGGTAGGCTTGGGGGGTTCACTGGGCTCAGCAGGGCGGGGGCCTCGGCCGAGAAGCATGTCCATCGCGGAGAGGTTGGCTGCAGCAAGGTTCTGGAAGCCACCTGTACATAGAAGAGAAATAAATGATTAGATATAAGCATTAATTTAAACTGAGTTTATAAATCATTTTAGAATGATTCAACTGCTTTTGTGATTGTGACATCATGTTTGTATAGGGGGAAGGTTGTTCATTGCATTAAAAACATCACACACAATAAATTGATCATTCATCTGTATCGTTTTTCTAAGAAATTGCAGCTTTCATTCAATCAAATACGTGAATAAATGTGAGTTAGCTGTTTATTTCACGGTTGATAAGACTTTATGATCTAAATCGGATAATCTTCCAGGTAAAACATTGTTATTTCTTAAAAGGAAAAAAATTGGAAGCTCAGGAAACATTATTCAGCTTGCTTACCAAGTAAGCATTGAAGGCAATTAAAAGGCCCATATCAATAGTTGTTTCACTGTCATTTTTTTTAAAGAGGATTCAAATGTTGAACAAATTACATATAGAAAATAAGAATACAAAAGGGGGGGACTTATTCACTTTATTCATTATTGAATTATTGAATGATGAACGCCTTAAAAAATTTAGTTAGTTACAAAATCAACCGTTTCAAAATGACCTTTTTTTTTCATTATACAAAAGTATACATAAAAATGACAACTTTATGTTTTTTGAAAGTCAATCGTTATCACCATACCTGATGATCTAATAGGTGCGTTACTCTTCAAAGACCCATCGCCATCATCCTCTGAGTCATAGCTGTTATCCAGGGTTCCGTTCTTCATTCCGTTCTCCTCCACCTTGGTGACTGATGATGCCTTCTTGCCTCCATCCTCCTCCTCACCGTTCGGATGTGTCTCGTCATAATAGGTGATGCCGGCCTCTTCAGACATGTACTCGTACGTCTCCTCTTCCTTGGACGAAAACGAGACGTTCATTCCCTGTGGTAGGTTGGGGAAAAGGGAAATCATGAATCATAGTGTCTTTCACAAGGAAATAAAGCATGTATTTTCATTTCTAATAAGAATTCCCCAATTCTAGGGTGTTTTGTCATAAAGTGTAGTAGAGGGTTCTTGCTCTTCTGAAATGTATCAATTTGTCTCTGCTTTGGATGAAAATGATGGGAAAGTAAGGGATAGTGTGAACAATAGTCAGATGCCCTTTCTTCTGTCATCAACTGAAGAATGTATGCATGAATTGTTGTTGGTTCATTCAAATTAATAGAAAGGTTTTTTTGCAAAAAAAAGATGGTTTCACAATTCTCAATATCATTTTCAAAGTTCTCACTGGAAAAGATAAGAAATGGTAGGAAGAAATTTCATGGCATTGTTCAGTTTTAAAAGCATCTTTGACTACAAGCATGCTGTACAAAAAAGACAAATGGTTGCATCAGATAGTCAAATGATAAATTCAGTTTGGTAAATGTGTACATCACTTTGCGGGATGTGGCTGCTCATGAAATTGCAGGTCCGAATGTTACACCTCACATGACTCTATAATATCACTTCATAACATTATGCAGGGACCACTCAATGTCTTGAAAAGTCGAGGGGTTGGAAAAAAATTGTTGCTGCCATGTGCTTGCACCCATTTATTGGAAAAAAAATGAGGGGCAGCAGCAGCCCCCTTGTCCCCCATCCATATATCATCAGCATACACTTGTACATGAAGATTTTACATTAATATAGATCATCTTTACTACAAAACCCAAAAGAAAGCAACTTTTTATGTCACAATATTCTTCACAACTACCCGGGTACTAGAAAATTGGTCACTGTGTAGAGTATGGGTATGGATAATACAACCAGCTGTAGTACAAAGCTCTACGACCTTACACAAGACAAAACAATGCTTTAAATATTGATTAGAGCTTTAGTAAGTAGTGTGCTGTGTTATTGATTAGAGTACGAAAACAGCTTGTCTGAGTTTGTTGAGGTAACAAAGATGGGGAAAAATGATGACACTAACAAAGGAGATTGTGATAAAGACTATTAAGTTTGTTGTCATCTGCTTCACATTTTGTTTTTTAACATGACAGGTCAGCAATGTCAACCTTCTCAAATTTATAAAGATATTAGCCCACTGAATGTTATAACCGGGTAGTCACTACACAAAGAATACAGGAATTACAGAACTCAGTAGGTAATGGGTTAGGTTCTGATCCTCAGGCTCTAGTACTGATACTGCTTTTTTTTCAGGCTGTATATAGTTCTACATCCTGATGCTAAATATTTACATACAATTTTGAACGAGCAGGCATATTCTTTTTCAATGATTAAAGGCATCAGAACATACACCTGTATATATATGTAATCTAAATGCACGTGCTTAGAGAAGGTTTGCATAGTCTGAAGGGTTCCAGGGAAATGGGGAGGGGAGGGGGGAGGGGGGTTGCATTTCCTATAATACATGTAGCGTGATCTCAGAGAGATCTGTAATATTATCCGATAAGTCCATGGTTGTCTGGACCTCTGTCAAAAGTGTGAGTTCAAGGCCCTGACATATCTTTTATTTTATTTAAAAGAGAGATATAAAAAAGGACTCTGATGTCTCTGGCTGGTAGATTAAAACTAAAATTCTCCTCTCTCAAAGTATCCCCCAAAACCTAGGGAAACTGAAAGCAAATCTCTAAAACCAAAAACCTCACTACTTGTCTGCAAATACAGAATGCGGGTACAGGATATGTATTCAAACATCAATGCTCTCCCCCATTCCATCATCCACATACCAAAGCGGCTCAAATAAACCTCCGTGGACAAAACATCCAATTCAAGCGCTATTTATTCAATAATTCATACTTCAAACAGCTTTCCAGCAGTGACCTTTGTGGCCGTTCGCACCCATTTGCGTATTAGGTTGCCCAATTAGCGAACCCAGACGCATATTATGCCATGTACATGAACACCATCAATTGCGACATGTTGCAATCTGATGTGATAATTATTCCCACACTTTGTCTGGACCACTTTCAATGTTATAATGCTACAAATGAGATGCCATTGACTTTCATGCTGAATGTATCAGCATTGAACAAGGAGCTGCAGTTTGAAAGATTTATTCAAAGTCCCTAATAGAGAGAAATGTGACATCACTGACCTACAATTGAACATATACATTTCTTTAACTAAATGGTGGTGAATTTACATACATACATGTATATTCATATATGACAGTTGATCAACTATTCTTAATGACAGTTTCTGCTCAATAGAATAGAATAGAAGTGTTAAAATATTTAGATGCCATTGACTTTCATGCTGAATGTATCAGCATAGAACAAGGGGCTGGAGTTTGAAATCAACAAATTTAAAGTCCCTAGTATAGAGAGTTGTGATATATGACTGACCTACATTTCTTGAACAAAATGGTGGCGAAATTAGTGAATACGTATGACAGTTGATCAACTGTATTCTTAATGACAGTTTCTGCTCAAAAGAATAGAATAGAAGTATTAAAATATTTAGATGCCATTGTCTTTCATGCAGAATGTAAAGATCAGCATAGAACAAGGGGCTGCAGTTTGAAAGATCTGTAAAGTCCCTAGTAGAGAGAGTTGTGATATGACTGACCTACATTTCTCTAACAAAATGGTGGTGAATTTAGTCAAAACATATGACAATTGATCAACTATACAAATGGCGGTTTCTGCTCATTAGAATAAAACAGAAATGTTCCATTAATACTTGGAAACAAAATGGCTTATAATTCTTTAAGTCTTTAAAATCAAAAGACAGAGTTCTTGCATTTCTGTCAATAAAGGGACTCTAAATTCTAATATCTATCTTTAATCACATTATTCCAATCAGGATTTAATACTTAGTTTGTATTTTGTACTTCCAAAGGGCACATGGAATCTATGCTCTTCATCCCCCCCTCCCTTCCCCTTATTTCCCTCTCAGCTACCCCCATGGGTACAGATACGATAATTAAAATTGGGAATTCCCTTTTTATTTTCTCTAGCAAGGTCAA
This sequence comes from Temnopleurus reevesii, assembly GCA_036244855.1. Classification (NCBI taxonomy): domain Eukaryota; kingdom Metazoa; phylum Echinodermata; class Echinoidea; order Temnopleuroida; family Temnopleuridae; genus Temnopleurus; species Temnopleurus reevesii. The sequence continues at coordinate 2,650 of BQKZ01010282.1, read as the reverse complement.
AATCGGTGTTTCAACATCCTTTTGTTTTGTCGGGTGTCAATAAAATTTAATAATATCCTTTCAAGCAGAACCAACAAACATTAATCCACTTTTTCCATGGATATTGTGGTTATTTTCTAATCTTGCTCATGGTCATGTTATCCGCAGACTTTACTTTTTCAATGCCAATGTCTTATTTGATATGCTATGATCATTAAAAAGGCAAACAAATGTAATTTACACAAAAAGATATGTTTCAGAGGTTTTCTGAACAATGTTAAAAACAAACATAGGTAATGTGTACATACAGTTGTGGTATGAATGTATCCTGAAACAATAAAATTTCCCACATTTTCCCCAAACCCCAAACACAATATTCTAGACCAGTAAAATTGTTCATCAAAGCTCCAATAGTTAAAGAGGAAATAGCCAATTCTGTTCTTAAAATCATCCTTTAATAATAATATATTCATATCATCACTCATTACATTCATGAATATCAAATCATTTCATTCAAAACAATTCACAATGTCAATGAGGATAACATTATTTTTATCTCTTTTCTGAGGGAAGGGGTGTAAGGTTCATGTACTGTACTATGCATTGATCAGGTATGACATGCTTACATGAATATGCGCAGTAATAAAGAGGATTCAATCAAAAGATCATTGTGCATGTCTATGGCCACGACAAATTAATTAGTTGATGCGGTCCATTGACATAAATTACCCCCACATCTGTACAGTGCCGATACATGAATACCCATGGGAAAACTAGTTTTATGCATTATAATGCAGTAATGAATGTAAAAAGAACTATGCTGTATACTCATCTCATTCAAATATAATAATTTCTAATTGGTTGGCTACCATTTTTTTCTAAAGGAGTTTTCTGACCTCCAATAAAGATTTTTGACAATAAAATTATATGATGTATGTATGACTATGTACACGATTCTAATTCATTTTCAAAACAAGAGCTCGAGATAATCTTTTATAATTTACTTTAATTCCATTAAATTTTTTCTGTACAAGTTTCACGTCATATTTTAGCCGGTCGTTTTACTGCAATGGTTAATTGGGATAGCGGACCTATTTGGCCCAGGTAATTTAGTTTGCCTTCTTTCTCCCTGGCACCAACAATTGCACTAAGAAGACTGATTGGAGAAATATGCTTGTTGTATTGTCTTTGTTGAAATTGCCGAATATATTAATAGCAATAACAATACTAGGTCTTGAGGTAAAGACTACAAGTACAAGTTCTAATAGACCGACCAGGAAGTTGTTGAGGTTTTTAGTATTTCCTCAACGACTACTGAAAACCACTTACATTTTCCTGTTTCAATTTTAAGTTCTGTTTAAAAAGTAGGTAAGGGGTTTCGGAACATGTAGATTTTTACTTAGTTGAGGATTAAGATACCAGGGGCCAATTGCACGAAATAGTCTTAGCTATCCTCTTTATGCTATTAAGGCGTCTTAAGTTCTTGCGCCACCCTGTTAACATAGTCGTATCGACGCTAATGTCTATGTTACGAGGATGGCACAAGAAGTCCAGACGTCGATCTTAGCAAGAAGAGGATCTAGCTAAGTCCATTTCGAGCAATCGGCCCCTGAAGGCTAACACTTTAATTTCAAATTGAGTCAAAATTCTTTGCATTGTCCCTTTTTATAAAGACCACTTTTTAAAATTTATATCAAATGTTATGAACACGTCATTGTGTAATGAGAAACAATTGAAGCAGTGCTCGTTACTACATGTATACAGCAAGCTGCAACATCTAAATACATATGATACACATTCTGATGTCACAATATGTATACAGCAATTAGTCAACCCCATCCCCCTCCCCATGCAGTCAAACCTATTTGTACATGTATGTCTGTTCCATTTTCTTTTGAGATACTTTGAGAGATACCCCCTATAACAGGCTTTTGGTTGGCATGCCATTAAAATTACCCCTTTTTAAAAACTTTTGGGAGGGAAATTTCACATATTCACCCCTATCGCATATTTTTTATGGAAAAGAAGGAGAGGGGAAAAAACATATTGTTCCTAACTACAGACATTTCAGAAGGAAACTTTCCAAAAGATCCCCCATTTCGACAACTATTCAGGGCATTTATTTTTAGACATGCGGCTTTGAAATATGTCCATTTCCCGAAAAAATTAAGAATGTATATTTGGTCTTGAAAGGGTTTGACGCAGGAACGCCAAAGCATCCTTTCTAGACAGGGGAAGGGGTCTCAAAAGGTGTGTTGAGCAAAAACGCATGTACTCTGGATTTAAAGGAGTACCCTACCAAGCAATTTTCAGGACAGAATTTATATTCCACACTGCATATTCTTTTAAGTTATTCTCCAACAGCCTAAACACATAAAACAAAGCTAATATATTTGAACTGTATTTCTTGTACGCTCCACACACACAAAATTGATGATATCTTCAATAATTGATGCTTGGTGTTCGTTAAAACGTTGGTAAAACAGAAGCTAGGCATACATCACACCTCCCAAGGTTTCTTAGTGAAAACAGCTTGTAACAGGTGATCATGATACTGTAGAAGAGGACTTTAAAATAGCAAAGGAGTTTGAAGGATGTGTTTCAATATAATATACACATGTATCTTCACTGATGCCATAATAAGAAATGATAATGTAATGATAACAGAAAT
>BQKZ01010281.1:0-18320 GCA_036244855.1 Temnopleurus reevesii | reverse complement strand
TATCCGGTCATCACGAATTTGGTGTCAAAAGTTGCGCGAGACTTGAAAGATAAAAGTCAGAAAAAATTATGGCGCGATCTTCTCGCGTTTCAGATTTATCGCGAAAATTGTCAAGGGGGGGGCTTTAAAAGCCCCCCCCAATGGGATTAGGGTTAAGGCAACTATGAGCAAATGAATACTTACAGCTTGCTTTACTTCTTTGCCCTTTGGCTGCTCCATATCGGAAATTCTGGACACTTTTTCATAGCACCGATTGCTATATTGCGCCATCTGGAATGTAGGCTCCAGAGCTTTCATGGCCTCCAGAGTAAATGATCAATATCAAAACATTTATAGGTTATCTTTGTAATCCAAAATTAGCACAGTTTATAATTTCTTTCATGTTTCATGTTTTGTTTCCTTTTTATAAAAGACACTGAGCTATTTTCAGAGCACTATTCATCTGGAATGTACACTTTCCTTAGTTTTATTTTCATGATACAATGTAGATTGTGTGTCGGATGTGTTCTCAAATGTCAACTGGGTCTTTCCCAAGAGCTTCCGCTGTATGTTGACATCGAGAAGCATCCGATTACAGGTCTATCTCGCAACATGTTCGCTGATTCATTGAAGTTGCATCCATCACTTAACTATCTTTACTTAGAATTGTCTTATTTGTTTATTTCCTTTGCCAAATAGGGCGTTCACCTCCTTCCTATGCGTCTTCTTTTCTCTGAGGTCTACTTTAGTGAGGTCCTCCACAACATAGTATTCCTCATCTTTTAGAACATTGCTCTCTTCATTATGTCGATCTTTTCATTATATAAAATAACTTTTAGAAGGATGTGCTGTGGCTTCCCATCTATATGAGCGCGCTCAATTTTTTGGTCCACCTAAAACTTTCATTTGAGGATGTCCTCAATCTTCGTAACACAAGCCTCGTGCTTGTCCCCGGAGATTTCTAGCAAGCCAATGATTCTCAAGTTGTTCCGCCGAGCGAACCTTTCTGCCTTGTTTGTTTCAATGTCCTGAAATGCAGCCCTCTCCTGTAGATCAGCAAACTCTTTCTCGATCTTGGAAAGTCTGGTTTCCAGGACCTTATTCTTGGCTTCCAGGTTGCTCACCCTTTGCCCTTCAAACACCAATGAAGATTGCACCTTGTGTATGCTGTCCATCTTGGTTTTCATTGCCTTCCCCATCATCCTTTCAAACTCGCAGGAAGCCCCTTTAAGGTATGAGGGCTGATGAGGGAGAGTCAGAGCTACCGTGTTGTTCCGAAATTCCATTATCAAGTGAAGGTAACTGAAAGCCATCTGTTGCCTATACAAGGAGTTTGAATCCTGCACGCCCTCTGACCAAGACCAGAATGCTTCCGATAATGGCGTCTTCTCTTTACTATCTGACTCTATGCCTTTGTTATTAAAAATGAAGACAAAAAGGGGTGATTTTTTAATTCACCTTTAGATGTAATTCTCGTTGAAAAAGGATCGTTTTCGGCTTCTACTTTTTTTGTAAGTTGTCCATCGGGCATGATCTTAAAAAACGGATCTCCCCGTTGTAGGAAGCGTGAGTGCCCATTTCCCCACTGCCCGTTGGCCTTAACACTTCGCCTTAACTCCATGGGCCGGGATTTCGATGCAGGTATTGTTGTTACCGTGTTTCCATATCCTTGCCACCTGAAAATTCAATTTGCATTGGACGGGTTTGAGTACTGAATTCAGAATAATTTTCGTTATGTAACCTGTGTCATTGAGCAGCAAAATAGTGGTTTCGCTGATTTACGGAGAACAGTATAGACCTATATGTATATGCCAGAAGTTTTAGATTAGACCCCCTCCCATTCCACATACATTCTTTACTTGGTTTTCTTATTTCTGTAGAGGAGGCCCACAATGTTGTTGCATAGAGCATGCCTAATGTGGGAAGGCTTCCCATCCTTGGCCCTTGCAGTAAAATCCACTATGGCTGACATGATCTTGCCATCGCATTTAGCAAGGCTCCCAAGATTCATCATCTCGTCTGGGGCATAAAAGCAAGACAGGATGATAGCAAGCTACCCCATGTCCATCTTTTTCTTGGAGGCTTCTGTTAGTTGGTGCTGGTACAAGTACACACCTACACCCGGTTACAGCTCAACCATACCACTCTCCTGAGCAACATCCCGTGTGAGGCAGCCTGGTCTCTGCTGGTGATCCCTTTCTAGGCTGATGGCAGCCCGGCTATTGAGCCGCTCAAGCTCCTCCTTCAGCTCTCGTATCTGGATATATTTTGCCAGACACTGTGCACATGGAGATGGGGTGACAGGTGAAGCAGTTGCGGCAGGCCGTGGGGCAGGTAGTGGCTCAGGTGTGGCTGGAGGCCGTGTGGCAGTTGCAGCAGGCCGTGGCACAGGTTTGGCAGGTGTGGTAGGCCGTAAGGCAGGTGTGGCAAGCCTTGCAGCAGGTGGGGCAGGCCTCTGTGCATTTTGGCTGTTGGGCTCATTATGCTCCATCTGAGCATCCTTGGCCACTTTGGCCTCCATTACCTTAGACTTCTTCAGTGCCCTTTTCTTTTTATTTTCATGCTCCTCAACCCCACTGGCCTTTCGCTTGGTACACGTACTGCTCTTTAAAACATTCAGCTTGCGCAGCAGAAGGTCCCTGTCACTGTTCCGCTCCAACACCACTGCTGGGTAGAACATCCCTTCGTATTTGGCTTCAAAGCCATCTTCATCTGTCTCCCTGAGGAAAGCTGGATTATATGGGACAATCCTCTTTGCCCCATCTTCAACAAAGACAACAGGTGCGTATTCTTCATCCTAATACGTCGGTCGATGTACAGCTCGACGAGATGCCATTTAAGCACAATAAAGAAATTTAAAAATGTACACATCAAAATCTAATTGTTTTCATCGATCTCTAAAAAATGACAGGATTCCAGGATTGCAAAGGAAATAAATAACACTCACTTTGGAATTCCATCATCGTTCATCTGGTCTGGTCGATCCTTGTGCTCCATGAAATCAATCACAAAGAGAAAATTTCTGGCTCTATATGCAGGATACCTAGTAGATCAGGATGAAGATTCCAAAATTAAGAAATGTCTACAAATGGGCAAATATATCTGCATCTTGATATGTTTTTGACATGAAACAAATGTTCATAAAAATAATCTTTGACGACTCACATGATATGCGGGTACCAACTTGTGCCTTTGAACATTTCTAACATGAAACAAAAACCTATTTTTTAATCAATTATTGTTTTGTGAAGGTCTCCTTTATTTCTTTTTCTTTTTTTCAACCAGTGTTTTTTTTAAATTCTGGCAGAATAATTTCATAGTTATTTACATCAAAACAAATTATTCATATCTTCATGAATTTCATAAAAACATTCTTTACATTCACGCGATATTGAAGTGTTTGATCCAAACCTCCAAAACATGGTCTAAAAGATAGACAAAACTGAGGATTGCAAAGGGTCTATTTCATCACTCACAAATTAGATTCAACAGCATTGTACATATTGCAAAATTCTACAAAGAAACATTTGTTTGCTTGTACTTTTTTCAGACAATGAAAAACTTGCCTGAAGGAAAACCTCTTCGATGCGTACATCAGGGTGTGATTGTGTAGGCTTTCGAGCATACTTGTGTGACTGGAAAGAAGTTACAACCATACATATTAATAAAATTATAATAATTAGTATATTTATCGTATAGTACATTTATAGTGAAATTGACTACGTATCACCAACACCAGCAGTAGCAGCATATATAAACTAATCGCCTACATGTAATACTTACCTAAAACCATGTGGCCAGGTTGGGGGAGACGGAGCTCATGCAGGCATGTCCTCTCAGGATGAATGCCAGTGGAAAATTATATAATAATACTTAGTATATTTATCGTATAATTGGCTTATTTGGGGGCCGAGAATACTTACCAATTTCTATGATAGGGTTTCCAGCACATATACAGCAGCAGCAGCAGTGGTTAGTACAAGGCAGCAGCAGCGAGTAATCGTCTGTTTACAAGCTAGGTCGTCTAACATCTATATATATGTGTAATATAGTTTCTATGGATGTTTTTCTCAAGACACCACTTATGCTGGAAATGGATATATTGATACCAACTGTAACCGAGTTGTGACTCACATAAATTATTAAACCAATTGATATCAACACAACAATGCAAGATGAAAAAAAAAATTACAATGTCATATTCTATATCAGTATATCTTCTTCCAAACTCTTGAAATATAGGGCTTGAAATATCAGGTTTATGGAAAAGACAGTTCCTGATGATTATCATATCATTGTCTAAAATTTATTTAAAATCGCTTGATTCCGACTCACCTGTAAAATTTGGTAGTATATTTCTGTATCCAGTTCATTTTTAAAAAGTGGAAACAATACTAGGCTAATGTAACTACATCAAAGTCTTGAATTAAAATGAAATTGTGTTATCTTACCAATAGTTGATGTAATAGTTCATGTTATTGATAAACAGCTTGTCATAGCACACTTGGACGAGTGCCTTGTGCGCTTCTCCTCCGCGCTGGAGCCATTCCTGCCTCTCCTCCAGTTCCACAAGCTCTCCATGAGCACACTCTGCAGGACAATCAAGACCTGCCGTCCAGGTGTGCCTGTTCGTGACATGATGCGTCATGCCGTGCCACTTTGCCTGCACAGGAAAAAAGGATGATTTTGAAAGAGTTTTCTAGAACACAACAGGCAAAAACGATTTTCTGCATTGCCATTATATTATTACAAATGCTAAAAAACACATTACTTTTAACTCCTGTACATCAAGGTGAAAAATGATATTATATGGGTACATTAATCATTGCCGACCTCCCGCAAATGCACATGAGTTAAACAATTAGAATATGTAATTTCTGGTAATTTGTAAACATCAAACACTTTCATCAAACACTTTTTTTCACTAAATGAAGTGTCAAACAAAGAGTTCAAGAACATTATTAAACAGATTGAGTATTACAAATTGATGAACAATCAAAACATAATTCAGAAAGGTCCCCCATATGCAGGGGCCATATACAGTACATGTATGTATGAAAATTTCAATAAACATTGAAATACATTCTCATATATTTGGCTATGGATGGATGCGCATCGATCGCGACCTCACCAATGGTCAAGCCCTTCTCCTCTTATGATGCGAGGCCATCTTTAAATGCCTTTTTCTCCATGTTGGGGCTGCGATTATCTGTTTCCTGCTTGTTGACAAAACCTATGTGAAGAACGTCGTTCGTCTCACTCTCCATCAGTGTGTTAGTGGCATACTGGGCATTGTGTCCTGGGCTGTCATTCCTTGCGTCACCTAATTTAAATATATCAAGAAAGGGAATTTTGGACACATTATTAAATACTCGATTGCCTGTGTATATTTTGCAAGACAATCAGAAAAAATAGATATTTGAACACGAAAAATAGGAAATCTTTCAGATTTATGCAATGATACAGTGTACGAAAATTCCAGAAAGGTACAGTAAATTAACAAAAACAAATTGTTATTATTTCTAAAAAATACAAATAATTTAGCTGTGTATTTGATCCTGTTATTATCCAAGAAGCTTACATAGATGTACACATGTACCCATGTGTTACATGATGCTGCATGACATTTTTTTTATAAAAACTGATGTCAAATCCACCAACATCCAACCAACCTCAAAATTGTATAAAAATGAACATAAAAGCATTGAAAATTGCAAAAGTCAATACTTTAGGACACACACATTCTATCTCATTCATTGAATTTCGAATATTTGTGAGTAATTGCGCACAAATCTATGAGCATTAGAATGAGTGTAAATTTTAGAAAATTCATAGTGATGAAATAAGGACGATAAAATCCTACCCAAAAGTTTTATTTTTCCAAAGTAATCATCCTGATCCAAATATTTTCAGAATCTTCATTGGTGTATAAAAAGCTTGATATTAGTGTGAGGATATGGACTCCAAATTTGGAATTCAAGACAGTTGTTCGTTTGCAGTTCTACTGGGTATATGGCAATGTCTTTATTTTATTTCCATGTATGACGAGGCATAAACAAAAGAGGGCAGAAGCCCATTATTTGTGGTCACTTCATAAAGTATTTCAGTGTCCAAATCACAATTTAGAAATCACAGTCAGATCTACAGTATGACTCTCCGCACAGCTCCACCATGACTATGCATTGCATAAACAAAAGAGGGCAGAAGACCATTATTTGTGGTCACTTCATATAGTATTTCAGTGTCCAAATCACACTAGAAATCACAGTCAGATCTACAGTATGACTCTCCGCACAGCTCCACCATGACTATGCATTGCATAAACAAAAGAGGGCAGTAGACCATTATTTGTGGTCACTTCATATAGTATTTCAGTGTCCAAATCACATTAGAAATCACAGTCAGATCTACAGTATGACCATCATCACAGCTCCACCATGACCATGCATTGCAGTTGAGGGTAAATGGCTACAGTGAAACCCTGCATTTGGCTTGTACAATGCACCCTTGACATTACTGAACATTACATTCAATAGGAACAGTTTCTTTTGTTCCCTCTTGCACATAAAACATTTTGACATAGCTAGCACATGCCTCCTAACTAATTTACATGAGGAATGTGATTTTTCCATTTCCTCACATTAGTTTGAATAGAGATTGCTGATAAAAAAGGAGAATATTGTTTGGTCAAAGTACTTATTACCGCACACAACAACTGGTGATCCAGAATGGTGAGAAACAGCCTCTCGCTGTATTTCTTCCCCGAGGTTTTCTATTGCTTGGAGGATACAATTCTCCTGCGACTTGAAGAAAGTTGTCTGCGAGAAGAAATTTAGCTTACAGAACCTTGCAAGCAGGGAAACTTTGTCATAATTGTTGCCAGACAGGAGCAGTGCTGAGGCAAGGCGTATGGCTGATGTCCACAATCTTCTGCGTGCAAAAGCACTTCCCATGCTTTGGGTCTCTGGTACAGGTCTGAAATGAAAAACAATAGGTATCATCAGTTCTTCAGCTATAAAAAGTATTGTGTAAAAAAAATTGGATGAACGCTGATGGACTAAATAGTAGACTCATCCTTGTAAATCACGTCGTTGAATGACTCCTGCAAGTTCCCCAATCCCAGACAGAATTTTAGCCAATCTCACCATATGACAGTAGCGCACCCTGATCTTATGCCACCCCAGTAGTCTACAAGTACGATTAGTAGTGGATGTTGCACAGATCCTCAACAATGCATTGTATGTCGACTGATGTGAGTTCGTCATTCGTGCAGCTGGACAATATTAAAGGGAAACCAACCCCTGGTGTTATCGTGCTATAATTGAATGAAGAAAAATCAGATGAACAAACTGTGAAAATTTGAACAAAATCAGACAACCCATCCAAAAGTTATGAATTCTCAAAGTCACAGAGATTTGACGATCACTGCTGCTCATGGGGATCCGTGCGATCCGCAACACCGACTGAATCTGTGACGTCATGCCCGACAACTCCACATTCACTTTGTACATAGAAGTATTAAAAATGGATTAATGTAAAATTTATAATAAGGTTGCGACATCATTCTTCTCAAAATACATGCAGAATCAATACATATATGCTCTACATCAACCAGAAATTGTCACTTTGTTGACTTTTCCGAGAAAAACAAGAACATGTGAAATTTTGTATACAGAGTGAATGAGAAGTTGTCCGACATGACGTCACAGATTCCGTCGAATTTGCCGATCGCACGGATCCCCATAAGCGGTAGGGATCATCATATCTCTGTGACTTTGAAAATTCATAACTTTTGAACGGGTTTTCCGATTTTGATAAAATGTTCACAGTTTGCTCATCTGATTTTTCTTCATTCAATGAGAGCACGATAATTGCAGGGGTTGGTTTCCCTTTAAGATACTCGTTAGGTCGCGTCAAGATATTCCTGCCCAATCATGGATCTTGTCAGGATGCTTTGGCGTCTGCTTTATTTGTGGGTCCTGTCCATCCTTTGCGAATTGCTGTTTAGCTGAATAATAGTCTCATCCTTGAAAATTATGTCGTTGAATGACGCCCGAGAGTTCACTCAGCCTTTCTGGCATGCAGGTCCATTGCAATTCGACACAAACGTAGGGTCTGGTTCAGTTCCGAATCTGGAATGCCGTATAGAGTCCGTACCCTCTCATGAATGTACTTTCAGTGTAGCTTCGAGTGCCTCATTTCCACATATTCCCACGGTTTCTTCCCTGCAGGTTATTTCTCGTGAACAGACGCTGTGCTACATGTACCTTGACTACTAAGTTTCACACCGAAAAACTCAACATTCATCAATTGTAGATCTGCTGTAGACAAGGGTTCCATTGAGTTGTTGTTGTTGTTAGTAGGTGTCACTGCCTGGTGGGCTGATGACGTCTGCTGCTGTGTTAGTGCTGTCTGCTGGGTTAGTGCACATACATCATGAAATACAAACAATTGCGCTCTTCAAGGAACAAGTCTGTAATGACCAGATGCCTTTCCATTGCGTTCAATGTCTGCAGGAATAACCTTGTACATGTGGTTCATGTAATGGTTGCACAGGGAAGGGGTCATTATGTTCACTGAAAAGTCTTGTATTCCAACGGCAAGCTCCTCCTTAGTCTTTGGACTGATGCGGCATTGAAGATGCATCTTTAGTTGGTGCCAGACCATCTCATTGGCATTAAAGTTGTTTTTGTTTTTTTACTTAAACAGGGTGGCCCTTTCAGTTTATAAAAAAAAACGCTCGACCAAGGGGCCCTGTATCACAAGATAAAATGAACATGATTACAAAAATATATACAATATATAAGGAATACAAATACATTAAAACTAAATACACAAACAAATTGAAGAAATTAAATAAACAAAGTCATAAAAAAAAGAAACATACAAGAAAAATTACATTAACGATTGAGTATACAAACAAAAACAAAGTTATGGATGGGATTGGGTTCGCAATTTGCACTGTTTTTTTAATGATCCTAAAGAGGTTGAGTTCAGGGTATTTATTGGTAGATTGTTCCAATTGTTGAGCCTTGGTAATCAAATGATCTTTTAAAATATTCTGTTCTACGTTTGTCAATATAAAATGGGCAAGAAGTAGCATGTCTGGTTCTAATATTTACAGTCCTGTAGCAGAAAAGTGATTGAATATATCTTGGCATCATATTATTAATTGCTTTGTACATCCATATTTTAAAGTGATATTGCATTCGTTCACTGATTGATTGCCATTTTAAACGAGTTAAAGTATTGCGGGGTGTTAAAAAATCTGCATTTAAAATTAAACGAGCATAACGGTTTTGAAGCTATTGAATTTTTTCTACATTGCAATGACTCCCGAAAGTTCACTTAACCTTTGCAAATATTTAGAGTAAAGTAATTAATTATGCATGTAAACAAATAGGATTTGATTCTTGAGCCATTTGGCATAATAACAAGGTATACATTCTCACAGAGACCTATTTCAAGTTGTGCTGTGGGTTTAGATTTTCTTTTGGTTAGTCATGTGTTTATTTCAGGGCTGGAGGGAATATCTTATTGGATTTGAACTTACATGTGGATGTGGCCGTATATATTTCATCTAGTTGTGTCTTTCCAGTTTATCCAAGGTATTTGTAGGTGGTTTCCGTTTGCACTTGGTGTTTTCGTTTGCAGGTGTAGCGTTGATCAGATTAATCTTATTCGAGTGGATATTTTCTGTTCTCTTCGAAGTTTATATGCGATGCTGGCGAGGCGACCCCTCTCTCTCTTAAGGGCGTGTGGGAGGTCGGTTCGTATTGTGACGCGATCATAGATCTTTGTCATATTCGAGGATGTTGAGGTCGTTGTTTCGGTGGTTGAGGTGGTGGTCGGGGACGCGGCACAGTTGGATCTGGTATGGCGGGGTCGGCGTTCAAACGCATGTAGAAGACGATCTCTGTCCGGCATTTTGACAAAACGGATAATGATCAGATCTGGGGCGGAGCTAGCTTGATTTGAGTTTGGGATTCGATGTGCATTCACAATCTGGATTCCTGCAGCTTCCTCCGGGGGATCTCCCGAAAATGCCATAATATATCTTGGACCACTTTGAAGATATTTTCATTGCCGCTTTGCGGAACTCCATAGCAGAGAAGATTTTTTTTCCTCTCATGTATCTCAAGCAAGGTTAACTTAGTTCCCATTTCCTCCTTGTTCCTGTTGATCTCATCTTTAATTTTAGGTAACACCTCCTGCTCGATCCCGGCTATCTCCTTGTGCGATAGCGCTTGTTGTGCTTTCCTCGAGATCAGCAACCGTTTTTTGGGTCGATGCCTGTTCCTTTTTTATATCATTTAGTTCTAGCGTAACATTATCGAGTTTTGCGTTTACCTGTGTTATTTATTGAGTGAGTCCCGTGAACATTTGTTTCAGATCCGCTATAGCCGTCAGTACCTGAGTAATCTCAGATTTCGGCGTTTCGCGGATCGGCGTCCTGTTGTTCATAGCTACCGGCGGGCTATCAGATGTCACGTGATTGTCCTTTGGCGGGGTTTCGGGGGTGTGATGATTTTTCCTGACAACAGAAGAGGTATTCGTTGCCATTTTCCTTGGTTTTGCTGGTTCCTTTGCTTTTGTTTTAGTCTCTGTATGTTGCCTTAGGTTATATTTCCCTTTCATTTGGCTCATTTCTCGAATCCTTGTCGAAGTATTATGTGTTTTCCTCACATTTTATTTCCTCCTGGAGAGCACTCAAAAAGCACGTCCGTCGCTTACGGTGACATTACATAATCATCTTAAAAAATACTGTGTACACACGCCTAGCCTTTTGGCATTTCGCCTGCACTGCGGGCCCGTTCCCCCCTTCGTTTGGGCTGTACATTGGTGTACTATTGGACCAGGTTGGTTGCTGTGGTGATGACACCGGACGGTTTCGTGACGGGTCTTTTTCCTGCATACCCGCCCCCTCCCTGTTCGGCCATTGCACCTCAGAGCTCTGTTGTTGTTGTTGTTATCCATAGTGCCAAAATCAAAGACTGATCGGTCTGCTCCGAAAAAATTTGCTATCTCAGGCTTGGGGGGAATCTATTTGATACAGCAGTTGAACAGCCTTGCTTAAATCCAAGAAATTTCAGATAAGGTACCACCTTTAACTCTTAATCAAAGCAAGAATTTTTTTTGCATGGATTCCTCCTTTAATCGGTATTCTGAAATCTTGTTTTCAAAGGGATGCTGGAAGTGCACAATATATAGTGATTAAATTACCTACCCTTTCACTACAACCTATGGCCTTTCTGAAGAGTGCCGCTCTGTGCGCCCTCACATACAATGTATGCACACAGTCCCATTATTTGCTCGAGAGTAAGATATGGCCGCCTCTTACCAGCACTGGTGTTGTTGGTCACTCTATCTCTCTGGCGTACAGGTCCATTGCAATTTGATACAAACGTATTTTCTTAACCTAGAAGTCTGCGTCCTTGATGCCATCAAATATCAGGATAGTGCTGGTCAGCGTCGAGGATATAGTGGATGTTGACACTTGTATGTTGCACAGATCCTTAACAATGTGTTGTATGTCGACTGATGTGAGTTCGTCATGCTTGCAGCTGGTCAAATATCAATATGCTCATTGGGCCGTGTCAAGGATATCCCTGCCCAAACATGGAGCTTGCCAGGATGCTTCGTCTTCGGCTTCATTGGTGGGTCCTGTCCATCCTTGGCAAAGCAAAAAGTCCCATTGCTGTTGAGCTAAATAGTTACAGTAGAATTAGACCCATTTGTGAAAATGATGTCAATGAATGACTCCCGAGTGTTCACTTAACTTTTCTGGCATGCAGGTCCATTGCAATACGACACAAACGTAGGGTCTGGTTCAGTTCCAAATCTGGAATGCCACATAGTCTGTACCATCTCATTGATGTACTTTAAGCAGGGAGCAAGGCATCCATGAGTATTTCCTTAACCCTAAAAAGCCCAAGTGGGGGGGGGGGCACAATATGCCCCCTACGTCATAATTGTAAACCACACCTACATTTTCGGTCCGATTACGCTCAAATTTGGTGACTTTTCCTGAAATTTTTTTGCGAACATTATGATGCCATTTTTATTATTATCCCGTATTTTATGTTGCCATGGCAACCACAAAACAAAAGGCATGTTTGTCCATTTTTCAAATATTTTCAGTTTTTCAGCTTCAAATCTGCCAAAAATGCTTGAAAATGGTCACAATTTACGAATCTTAATTTGCTTGTGCTCTGTTATGTGTAACTTGAAGAGAAAACACGGTTTCCGACAATTTCTTTTGTTTCAAATCTCATCCATGAGGCAATCAATACAGATTAAAAGATACACAGTGACAACAAATCATTCCACATGACCAACCGATATGGGGTCATGTGTAATGGCCCGGGAGCTGTGTGGGTTTAGGGATGGTGGGGTTCTGAGTTGACACGGTAGCTAATGCAAAGCGACAAAATTTTGCACGAAGTCTGGTGGAACGCTTGCTACGCCATCATTCCCTCTGGTGTCTGTAGCCGGCTTCACAAACGGCTTTAGAGAGACGCTTATCGTCCTCAAAATCACTAGCTAGGTCGTCAGAAATAGGAAAATTGACATTTTCCTAGCCATGACTATCTAGTATTTTTAGGATTTTTTTTACTATCTATCAATTATCTTGATACCTTCTGAAAGAATGTCCTTTGCTCTCTGTAACTCTCCAATNCAATTAAGTGCATTGAGTGTCTCTTCTGCTGCTACGCTGGGAACAGGCTCATTGACAATTAAGTGCATTGAGTGTCTCTTCTGCTGCTACGCTGGGAACAGGCTCATTGACAATTAAGTGCATTGAGTGTCTCTTCTGCTGCTACGCTGGGAACAGGCTCATTGACAATTAAGTGCATTGAGTGTCTCTTCTGCTGCTACGCTGGGAACAGGCTCATTGACAATTAAGTGCATTGAGTGTCTCTTCTGCTGCTACGCTGGGAACAGGCTCATTGACAATTAAGTGCATTGAGTGTCTCTTCTGCTGCTACGCTGGGAACAGGCTCATTGACAATTAAGTGCATTGAGTGTCTCTTCTGCTGCTACGCTGGGAACAGGCTCATTGACAATTAAGTGCATTGAGTGTCTCTTCTGCTGCTACGCTGGGAACAGGCTCATTGACAATTAAGTGCATTGAGTGTCTCTTCTGCTGCTACGCTGGGAACAGGCTCATTGACAATTAAGTGCATTGAGTGTCTCTTCTGCTGCTACGCTGGGAACAGGCTCATTGACAATTAAGTGCATTGAGTGTCTCTTCTGCTGCTACGCTGGGAACAGGCTCATTGACAATTAAGTGCATTGAGTGTCTCTTCTGCTGCTACGCTGGGAACAGGCTCATTGACAATTAAGTGCATTGAGTGTCTCTTCTGCTGCTACGCTGGGAACAGGCTCATTGACAATTAAGTGCATTGAGTGTCTCTTCTGCTGCTACGCTGGGAACAGGCTCATTGACAATTAAGTGCATTGAGTGTCTCTTCTGCTGCTACGCTGGGAACAGGCTCATTGACAATTAAGTGCATTGAGTGTCTCTTCTGCTGCTACGCTGGGAACAGGCTCATTGACAATTAAGTGCATTGAGTGTCTCTTCTGCTGCTACGCTGGGAACAGGCTCATTGACAATTAAGTGCATTGAGTGTCTCTTCTGCTGCTACGCTGGGAACAGGCTCATTGACAATTAAGTGCATTGAGTGTCTCTTCTGCTGCTACGCTGGGAACAGGCTCATTGACAATTAAGTGCATTGAGTGTCTCTTCTGCTGCTACGCTGGGAACAGGCTCATTGACAATTAAGTGCATTGAGTGTCTCTTCTGCTGCTACGCTGGGAACAGGCTCATTGACAATTAAGTGCATTGAGTGTCTCTTCTGCTGCTACGCTGGGAACAGGCTCATTGACAATTAAGTGCATTGAGTGTCTCTTCTGCTGCTACGCTGGGAACAGGCTCATTGACAATTAAGTGCATTGAGTGTCTCTTCTGCTGCTACGCTGGGAACAGGCTCATTGACAATTAAGTGCATTGAGTGTCTCTTCTGCTGCTACGCTGGGAACAGGCTCATTGACAATTAAGTGCATTGAGTGTCTCTTCTGCTGCTACGCTGGGAACAGGCTCATTGACAATTAAGTGCATTGAGTGTCTCTTCTGCTGCTACGCTGGGAACAGGCTCATTGACAATTAAGTGCATTGAGTGTCTCTTCTGCTGCTACGCTGGGAACAGGCTCATTGACAATTAAGTGCATTGAGTGTCTCTTCTGCTGCTACGCTGGGAACAGGCTCATTGACAATTAAGTGCATTGAGTGTCTCTTCTGCTGCTACGCTGGGAACAGGCTCATTGACAATTAAGTGCATTGAGTGTCTCTTCTGCTGCTACGCTGGGAACAGGCTCATTGACAATTAAGTGCATTGAGTGTCTCTTCTGCTGCTACGCTGGGAACAGGCTCATTGACAATTAAGTGCATTGAGTGTCTCTTCTGCTGCTACGCTGGGAACAGGCTCATTGACAATTAAGTGCATTGAGTGTCTCTTCTGCTGCTACGCTGGGAACAGGCTCATTGACAATTAAGTGCATTGAGTGTCTCTTCTGCTGCTACGCTGGGAACAGGCTCATTGACAATTAAGTGCATTGAGTGTCTCTTCTGCTGCTACGCTGGGAACAGGCTCATTGACAATTAAGTGCATTGAGTGTCTCTTCTGCTGCTACGCTGGGAACAGGCTCATTGACAATTAAGTGCATTGAGTGTCTCTTCTGCTGCTACGCTGGGAACAGGCTCATTGACAATTAAGTGCATTGAGTGTCTCTTCTGCTGCTACGCTGGGAACAGGCTCATTGACAATTAAGTGCATTGAGTGTCTCTTCTGCTGCTACGCTGGGAACAGGCTCATTGACAATTAAGTGCATTGAGTGTCTCTTCTGCTGCTACGCTGGGAACAGGCTCATTGACAATTAAGTGCATTGAGTGTCTCTTCTGCTGCTACGCTGGGAACAGGCTCATTGACAATTAAGTGCATTGAGTGTCTCTTCTGCTGCTACGCTGGGAACAGGCTCATTGACAATTAAGTGCATTGAGTGTCTCTTCTGCTGCTACGCTGGGAACAGGCTCATTGACAATTAAGTGCATTGAGTGTCTCTTCTGCTGCTACGCTGGGAACAGGCTCATTGACAATTAAGTGCATTGAGTGTCTCTTCTGCTGCTACGCTGGGAACAGGCTCATTGACAATTAAGTGCATTGAGTGTCTCTTCTGCTGCTACGCTGGGAACAGGCTCATTGACAATTAAGTGCATTGAGTGTCTCTTCTGCTGCTACGCTGGGAACAGGCTCATTGACAATTAAGTGCATTGAGTGTCTCTTCTGCTGCTACGCTGGGAACAGGCTCATTGACAATTAAGTGCATTGAGTGTCTCTTCTGCTGCTACGCTGGGAACAGGCTCATTGACAATTAAGTGCATTGAGTGTCTCTTCTGCTGCTCTTCTCACACCAAGCTCATTGACAAGTTCATTGATTGTCTCTTCTGCTGCTTCATTCGCAACAGGCTCATAGACAAGTTTAATGAGTGTCTCTTCTGTCGCTTCTGCAGCACTTTTTATTTCCCCTCCTCTGTTTTAAAATTTGTTCAATGTCTTTAGTACAACTTTCATGACCAAACATCTCAATAATTATTGTTTAGGTTAAATGCTATATACTGTACATTTAGCCATTCAAGAATCAACTAGTCTTGGTTTTTTGTTAAGTGCCATGTTTTGATGAGTATTAAAATGGAATTTGAAAAAGTGTAGATCTTATAACATCGAATCCACTTGAAAGGGGGAAATCCCCTAAATATAAGCTACTTTGTTTGGATTTGGAACCTTGTCCCAGTCTATGTTTTTATTGCTTCAGTGTTTCTCCACAGATGTAGCACTATATGGATTATTTTATGACTTTCAGAGAATTTATACTTTTTGATCCACTGATCCGATTTTTTGCTTTTATTTTTAGAAATGGCTTTGCTGTTTTCCTCTAAAATTCATCCCAAGCGTTTGATATTGACTTCCCCAGGAGCTGACATTTTCATAATGACCTGCAGTTCCAGGGGCCTGTAACATAAAAGATGCAATTAAACTTACGATAAATATTTATTGTATGTCTATGGCAAAATGTGTACTAAAGAGATACAATTAATCGCAAGATTAATTGCATCTCCTTTATGTTACAGGCCCCAGATCTAGTAAATGGACTTCATGAATTTCCATCAATTTGAAGAGTAGATATGTGCTTCTGCGTGTGCACAGGTCCACGATTCTGTGGAAAATCAAAATGTTTGATTGTTCTTGAATGATTCACATCTGGATCGCAAGCAATCTTATCGATGATACATCAATCAGGGCCCCATAACATAAAGGTTTGCAATTAATTGCTAATCTGATCAATCGCAAGTCTATGGCAAATCATGCACTAAAGTTTGCAATTGATCGCAAAATCAAATAGCGATTAATCGCAAACCTTTATGTTACGGGGCATAGTCTTTGCTCCAACATGGCTCTCATGCACCCCTAGTCCTCTTTTTACCTCTTCCCTTTGCTAAACTGATCCAACTCATACTCGCCCTGGTAGCACATACTAGGCACCGGGGGCCAGTTGCACGATATGGTCTTAGCTATCCTCTTTATGCTAAGACGTCTTGACTTCTTGTGCCATCCTCGTAACATAGTCAATAGCGTTGATACAACTATGTTCAGAGGGTGGCGCAAGAACTTAAGACGCCTTGGCATGGAGAGGATAGCTACGGTAAGACCACTTCTAGCAATCGGCCCCGGGCTACCAAACTTTTTCATCAGATATGAAGATTTAGGTTATGGTTGCCAAGGTAGTAGACAGGCTTTATAGAATATCATAAAAATTGAAGGGACTTGTGTGTTTGAAAAATTAACTTGGCTGCATCCCCCCCCCCCCCCCCCATGTATGTTCCTAAGTTCAAAGTCTCTGAACAAAGCCCACAATTATCAAAACATCTACAACAGCTGAACCAAATTCCTTCAGAAGTAAAATCTAAAACACCTGCTCAAAGTATAAACTTTAATGAAGATTATGATTGAAGCTTGTTACAGTGTCTGAAGCTTGTCAATGTTGCCAATTTGAAGCTGAAGTACATGTAATGCAGAGGTAGCATCCTTCTGGAATTTGCATGAGGATAGAAATTGAAAATGGCGTAAATCACCAAAGAGCTGAATCAAATGTACTTATGAGAGATAACACATCATGCTATCTAACATGAGAAGATATTTGGTGCAGCTGTTTTATGTTACACAATTTGATTTCTCTCCTAATGCACCTCTAGGTTGGGATCTCTACTTATGTTGTGCAATACCCATTTTTGTTTGCTTTATTTCAGTAACTGTATGCTTGATACAGAACAACATAGGGATTCTTATTAGGATAAGGAAAGTATTTAATCAGATTTGAAGTTTACTTTACGTGTTATGAGTTGCCAACCGTTCAGGAGTAAGCACGGGATGTACGTTCATATGAATTCAAATATTCATATCTGGATTTGTGAAAATGTGTATATTTTGCTTGAATAGTTTGGAATACATTTTTGTATCATAAAAGATCTATTGATTAAAGAAAGTATTTAAAGGACCCATGTCTCAGTGTGCATTTGATTCTATGTATTTATTATCAAATAACCTTGTTATGGCAATGTCGTTGGTACCAGAGTAATTACCTCTTTATATTGAAACCTTGTTATATCAGGGCCAAAATACAATAAAATACAGAGAGATGGGCCAGGAAAATAACCTTGTTATAACGAGAGCTCGTTATGTCACTGCTCTTTATAATGAGGTTTGACTGTATCATTATTATGTAATACATTTTACCCTCCTTCTCTCTTCCTGTCGTGCTATCATTGAATGAAGACAAATCAGATGAACAAACTCGGAAAGCCAGTTCAAATGTTATGAATATTCAAAGTCACAGAGATCTGACGATCCCTACCACTAATGGGGATCCCGTCGGCAAATTCAACTGAATCTGTGACGTCAGGTCAGACAACTCATTCACCCTGTATACAAAAATTCACATTTTCTTCTTTTTCTTCAGAAAAGTCAATTAAGTGCTAATTTTCGGTTGGGGTATGGTATTTTGAGAATGATGTTGCCACCTTACTCTGAATTATATATTAATCAATTTTTAAACATTCTATGTATGAAATGAATGAGGAGTTGTCTAACGTGACGTCACAGATTCCGTTGATGTTGCCGTTCGCATGGATCCCCATGGGCGGCAGTTATCGTTAAATCTTGATGACTTTGACAAATCACAACTTATTTTCAAAAACGGATTGTTCGATTTTGCTCAAATTTTCA
>BQKZ01010280.1:0-16642 GCA_036244855.1 Temnopleurus reevesii | reverse complement strand
TATGTTCAGGGATGCTTAATCAAATCGCAGAGGATTCAAAGTTCTAAGAATTGTGTTGAATTGGGGTGATCAGGGGCTAATTTTTGAGGGGGCATCAAGGTTGTTTTGCTAGTTGTTAGTGCAAGATTACACAATTATACAGTGTGTCCAGGGTATCTGTAGCTATGTGTTTTTCTCTTGGATTTTGAGGAAGCAAATCACAAGTAAGATAAAAATCACTTGAAAAGGAAATAGATCGGCACCAAAAACCCATCTGTTGTTGGGGGTCAAGGAGCTAATGATCGGGTAGAATATAGTTACCAAAATGAGAGTATCTTTTTAGAGCACATTTAGGCTTTGCTTTTATCAGCTATGTACCAGCCGTATCTGCAAGCCAATCAGGTTTAGACGTTTTTTGTTCCCTTTCACAAGGACAAAATTAATTCGTTATCAGTAGCCTGCTCCAGTAAGCCTGCAGATCTAAAATCAAAATCTATGTAGTGGATTTCTGTGCTCAGGCAGAAATTAGTCTGGATTACTCACATAATTTTAGTTCACATGAGTTGAACACTGGAGAAGGGGGGGGGGGGTAGTGGGGCTCCTGGGCACTGCAAACCCACTTGCCTGCATGCCTGGGGCAACAAAATGAAGCTGTCGGGCAAGTAAATAAAATTGTCACTCGCCAAAAAGGGCAAGTACCAGCTTTTTCTAGTTTTCATCTACATGTACAATTGGCATAGGCCATCAATTTGGGGCAAAGGAAATTGTGTTCGGGCAAGTGATTTAAAAAAAATTCTTATAGCACCCTGGGCTCGACCAACTTCAAATTGTGCACGCCCCTCCTCCACCCTTCCCCACAAGTGTGCATGACAATGTCGAAATTCAATTAAGTTCAATTCCTGATTCAAAGCCTTGTTTCTATAAAACTGTTTGATTGAATTTTGTAAAAGCTTGGTTAAAATACTTTAATTCTTATTTTTTATAACTCAAGTTATTTAAATTGACTTCAGAAACTACACATTTACATTGTATATCATAGTGTATACTGTAAATTTATTTTCCACTGTGTGTACACCATCACCCATCCCCCATGTGTAATTCAGATCGAACTGCCTCTGATATCAAATGGAACGTTTCAACTAGTTTGAAATACTTATGCAGGGAACAAATTTATTTTTCACATTTGATTAGCAGGTTTAGATATTGAGGAAACTTTTCCAATTCTTTACTATACAGTTCTATGGGAAAAAGTTGCTATACAAAATATAATTTGTATACTAGCAATCCTGCTAAAATGCATAGTAAATTGCGATGTGATCCCAGGAAAATTATGCGCTGCTTATGTTATGTCAGTTGACTCAAATAGCTACACATTTATACTGTATGGTCATCTGAACTTTGGGAACATCCTTTAGATGCCTTCAGATGTCATTCCCTTCTTGCAATGCAAGCTCCCCTGATTCCGTCTCCCCCCATCTGTAATTAAGATCGACTTGCCCCTGATATCAAATGAAACATTTCAACTATGAAGGTCACTCTGGGTGTACAATGTATTACGATATGTTACCCTTCGCTATGAGCAGGATGGACAAAGGAATTGGACAAAGTATACAAACTCATTCTCGCCTTCACAATAGGTTCATGATAACACACGAAAATAGCTTCCCTATTCATTCACTGAACAGATGGATACTTACTCGACATTTCTCCACAGAATAAGGGGGAGAAGATCTCTTTTGTGTGCATGCAGTTTTGAGAATGTTTCATTGAAAGTAGTTTTATACTTTAGTCCAAATTCTTTGTTTCTTCTGCTCATAGTGGTTTTGCTTTATAAACCCTTAAGGCCTTGAGTAGAAGTGACATATAAATTGGACAAAATATACATACTCATTCAACCATTCATAATAGGTTCGTGATCAAAAAAGAAAGTAGCGTCCTCCTTCATTCACTGAACAGACCTGGCATGGTCACCTGCTCAACATTTCTCCACAGAATAAGAGGGAGAATAGTTCTTTTGTGTCCATCATGCTTGAAAAGAGTTTTTTTTTTACTTTGTCCCAGGCCTTTGCCCCTTCTGCTCACAGTGATTTGGCTCTACAACTATTCCCTGTGATCAAAATGGACAAAGGAATTGGACAAAGTATACAAACTCATTCAACCCTTCACAATAGCTTCATGATAACAAATGAAAATAGCTTCCCTGTTCATTCACTGATTAGCTGAACACCTGGAGCCGGTTGCACGAAATGGTCTTAGCTATCCTCTTCTTGTTCAGACGTCTTGACTTATTGTACCACCCTCGTAACATAGACATTAGCGTTGATACGTCTAGATGTTAAGATGGTGGCATAAGAACTTAAGATGCCTTTAATAGCATGAAGAGGATAGCTAAGACTATTTCGTGCAATTGGCCCTTGCTCAACATTTCTTCCCAGAACAAGGGGGAGAAACTGGAGAATAGTTCTTATGTGTGCATCTAGTTTTTACGAATGCTTTACCGGAAGTAGTTTACTTTGTCCAAATCCTTTGTTCCTTCTGCTCACAGTGCTTATGCAATCAATCTTCTGGAATATCCATTAGGTATACATGTAGGTCATGATGTGAGAGGGCAAACAGCTGAACCAATTTGTTTTTATGATAAAACCAAGAGAAAAAAATTAGTTGCCCTAGAATGTTCTGTTATAAAGACTTAGAGCTCTAGGGAGAATTGCTAGGGACAAAGAAATCAACATCTTTTCAAGCATTAACAATTTAGGTTAATTTCTATCCTTATTATTCTATGGAAACTTTTGAACCAGAGTTGCACCTTTGACTTTATTTTGTGATCATGAGATGATTGTGAATGCTTGAATGAAGTTGTTTACTTTTTACCAGTACTTTGTCTCTTCTGCTCACAGAAAAAAAATGGTGTTGGCTGGACTTTTTTTTTGGGGGGGGGGGGGGGGGGAATATGCTAACTCAACTGAAGCTTGTAAATCCCACAAAATTTAGTTCCTATGACCTTGGAAACAGATGTGCAAAGCTATTGCTGTCCATTTAAAAAAATGATGACTTTGAAGCGAAGGGATACTTATATTATCTTTTATATGTATATTTATTAAAATTAATTCTAAATGGAAAAAAAATCAGGACATGCATACAATTAGAGTGTATTTCAGTGGGTTATTTCATTGTAGGGCCATCAAACCTTTTTTTTTTGGGGGGGGGGGATGAGGAGACAGGGTTACAGGGAATTCCTTAACTCTTTCACTCCGTAATTTCAGTTTCCAAATTTCCTTATATTTGTACGAAATAGAATGCAGGGAATTGGGGGAAAATATGGAATACATAAGGAAAGCATTGTAAGTTGCGTTCAAAAGCATACAAAAGTATGAATATTTTTTATCCTTGAGACTTCCTTTATCAAAATATGTATAATTTGGCCGTGTCACAGACAATATAACATGTGACATGTGACGTCACATATATCTTTGTTTGTTTACAGTGATGTCAGCAAGCCGGTTTCACCGGCTATGCGTACAATACGTACTATTTCTCTCGCGCCGCTTACATCGGCCCGCCGTAGCGAAAGAGTTAATCAATTGATCAGAAATATCTTTACAAGAAATTTTTTTAGTTCAATCTTACATCACGAGCGTTGCTCATCCTGATTTTTGTTCAATTTGCCTTTTGTCTGGGTTATCCCATTTACTTTTGCATGAAATAGTAATGAGTTGATCAGGAATATTTCTAAGAAAATAGGCAGGTTTACTAATAGATGCAAATATTAAGCATTCTTTATAGACAAAGGTCATTCTTGGCGACCCAAATGTTTGCTAGAGGCTTGCAGATGTATCAACAAGTGATGTACATGTATGTACCATTGTATGCAAACTAGATTCCAATTATTGTAGTTAAATTGTTACGAACCGGTTTTAGGAATACCACGTAACTGATTGTTGGCAAGAAACATAAATTTGAATAAATATTTTAATCTGACGTCATGAGCATTACTGTAGCTGCTTTTCCCATTTGTGCATTAATCCTTTTAATGCTGCCACTCTTGTCTTGGTTAATTTCATATTTTCATCATTACAGTATGGGGCTATGGATTTCTCTTTGTCACCATCATCAATTTGGGTGCTTTTGCCGGAGTCTGGGTCATCCCGTTGATGAACAAGAAGCTTTACAAGCATGTTCTCATGTTCCTCGTTTCATTGGCTGTCGGAACGCTCGCTGGTAGCGCCATATTCTGTCTCATCCCAGAGGTAAGTCTCTGTGTTTGTTTGTCGTTTTTTCGTATTCTTTTTGTTTTGTTTTGTATTTGTATGTTTTATTGAAATAAATCAACAGAATTACAATATTTACACATAATTCAAGATGATTGGATATTATAACTAATTAACACAATAAAATAGGAAACAAGAATAAGATAAATAAAGAGAAATAAGATAGTGACAATAGTATTTATTATTTTCAATAAAAAACCCGTGAGAACATTATTTTTGCAAGTAGGCATGATGGAACATAGTCACCAAGGTGGAAAAAATTATTCTAGTAATCCCCTATGAAGATGCCCAATGATAGAGGTACAATTTCAAGAACTAAACAAGCCCTCCGAAAAACACTTCTAGAGCCAAACTGGACCCAATTCCAGAAATGTATTCTTTTTGTTTGATAATATTTGTCAATTTGGGTGCTTTCGCTGGAGTCTGGGTGACTCCGTTGATGAACAAGAGGCTTTATTATTAGCATGTTCTCATGTTCCTGAGTTTCAGATAGGGTTAAAACAAGGGTTTACAATGTCAATAAGGAGTTCGAGCAAGCAGTTATTCCTTATGGTGAGAATATTGTTAAATTCCTTGCCCAGTTGGGCCACCACTTTAAAATACTTTTTGTAGAGGGCTGTTTATATGAATGCAATGGTACCTCAATTTGTAAATCAAGTTGGTGAACGCTAAATTCTTAGGCCCGTATTCTGATGTCAGGTGTAACTTAAACTAGAGTTTAAATCTGTGGTTTAAGTATGGAAAGCCCAGAGTGCCAAACTTTATTTAAACTGTATTATTCTTATGTTAACTGCTCTCTTTTCCCATGCTCTAATATTGTAGAAACCTATTTAAGTTTTTATTCCAAGACAGTTTTTAATACTATGGGTGCCAAATTTCCTGGCAAATTAAACACTGACTGTTATAGATTCAAGCCTCTTTTGGCTTCCCATACTTAAACCACAGATTTAAACTCTAGTTTAAGTTAAACCTGACATCAGAATACGGGCCTTAGATTTTCTCTTCTATATTGTTCTACTCACAGTCCCAAGGGCTTATGGTGGATGTGAATGGCCGAGATTACATCTGGAAGAATATGGTCGTATTGGCAGGGATCTACCTTTTCTTCAATACAGAGCGCATACTGAAGATCATCGGCAGTCGAAGAAGGGTGAGTTCTTTAATAATTGATAAATATTCATGCAGAGGTCCGTGGTTCCAGTCAAACCCATGGCGTTAATTTCTTTCATGAAAAAATTCATCCACATTGTACAACACTCTACCCAGGTGAGGTGAATGGGTACCTGGCAGGAATATATTCCTTGAAATGCTTAAGCCCCTCACAAGCTGCTATTGCTATAGGAAGGTTGATAATACTTCAAAATGATCACAAATTTTGTTGAGGGATCCCCATCCCCCCCCCACCCCACCNTGTCTCTTATACACATCTAGATGTGTATAAGAGACAGCCCCACCCCACCCCACCACCCGGCATAGTTAGGGTTATTAAATGACCTTGGGTAAGATCATAAGATTCATCCAAAGAAATCCGCAAAGCAATGTGGGGTGCAAAATGTGAACAGTCTTTTCCAAGAGAATTTTAGAAATATTGAGACCTACTAAAATGAGAGCCCATAGTGAAGCGAAACACTCGAAAAGTGATCCCTTACTTTCTTTGAGTAGAGTAGCATAGTAATGATGATGATGATGATGCAGGGCGCTACAAACCCATTTGCCCGCATGCCCCGGGGCAACTAGATTTAGCTGTTGGGCAAGTAAATGAAATTGTCACTTGCCCAATCGGGCAAGTTTTATACTTATTTTATACTAGTTGTCCAAGATGTATGGTCTTAAATTTTTGGCAAGAGAAACTGTGTTTGGGCAAGTGATTTATAAACTTAGTTGCCCGACTGGGCAAGTGGTAATAAAGATTCTTGTAGCACCCTGGATCATGATGGTGATGATGATGATGATGATGATCAAGATTATGATGATGATGATTAAGATGATGATGATGGTGGTGGCGATGATGATGATGGTGGTGGCGATGATGGTGATGGTGATGATGATGGTGACGATGGTGGTGGTAGTGGTGGTGGTGATGATGATGATGATGATGATGATGATGATGATGGTGATGAGGGTGATGATAATGATAATCATCTAAAATTTTGTTTATTTCTTGTCTAATCTTTCCCAAATCACAGGAGAGGGCACGGAAGAGTAACAAGATCATCACGCAACCAAGCATCCACGTCACTGCTATGCACAACCTAGACTCAAATCCAGACCGTATTGGATATAAATTCACCTCACCTGTCGAGGCGATGGCAATGACGGACGCTAATGATGCTGTAAGGGAGAGGGCTGCAGAGAAGAAAGAGGTAATTATCATTGCTTTAGGAGTTTTTTAACAAAAAAAGAGAAATTAGATTTATTAAAGATTAAAGACAAATTTACCTAGACTTGAATCAAGGCTGAATTGGATATAAATTCACTTCGCCAGTCGAAGCTATGGCAATGATGGATGCTAATGATGCTGTAAGGGAGAGGGCTGCCGAGAAAAAAGAGGTAATTATCATTGCTTTCAGAGTTTTTTTAACAAAAAAAAAAGAGAAATTAGATTTATTAAAGATCAAAGATAAACTATTTGTTCTAGGATTAAGACCGAGTTGGATAAAAATTCACCTCGCCAGTTGAGGCTATGTCAATGACAGATGCCAATGATGCTGTGAGAGAGAGATCAGCAGAGAAAAAAGAGGTAATGATGATTGCTTTGGATTTTTCAAGACAAAAAAAGAAAAATTAGGTTTATTTAAGATTGAAGATAAACCTACCTAGACTTGAGTCAAGACTGAATTGGATATAATTTCACTTCACCAGTAAATGGAAAGGGCAGCGGAGAAAATGGAGTTAGATAAGACCACTTTAGTACAGGGTTTTTGTATGTTACGACAAAACCAGGAAAAAATCCGCAGAAAAATTTTCTAAAAATCAAGGTCAGCTAAATCAGGGAATTTTTTTCCCCAAGTAGTGGGAAACCTGTGATATTCAATGATGTGGCAAAATTGATTGAAATAAGGGAATTTTAGTGACAATGATACACTATGAAAATTCTTGTAGGAAATTTGGAGAACTTTGCTCTCCTCAAATAGTAGGTACGCTGACAACTTGGCAAAGATATATTTAATCAATTCTTAATTACTTACTGTTCTTTTTATACTGTTCTTTTGTATAGATGTCAGAGGATGGAACACGTCTACTCTACTCTTCACCATCAGGAGAGACGTGCAACAAGGTAATTAGTTCAGTCAAATTAAAGGGGACCAACCTCTGGAACTACATGTATCATGCTCTCATTGAATGAAGAGAAAATATATGAACAAACTTTGAGCAAAATTTGAGCAAAAGAGGATCATCCATTCCAATCGTGCTCTCATTGAATGAAGAGAAAATATATGAACAAACTTTGAGCAAAATTTGAGCAAAATAGGATCATCCATTCCAATGTAATGAATTTTCAAATTAATAGAGATCTGACATTTTTACAGTTTTTCACAGTTTGATCATCTGATTTTTCCTCATTCATAGAGGGCACAATAATTCCAGAGGTTGGTTCCTCTTTAAAGCTGTGTAGGTCAGAGCTATAATCAGATCTTTTCATCGTAGGACAGAGAGGGATTTTTTTCCGAGAAAGTAGTCCCTTGATAAATTTACAATTTTATTAGTGTATATATCCTTACTAAAAGCTAGACACTGATCTGATACATTGTGCTCTAGTGTTGTTCAACTTTAATCCAGCAATCGGAGGACAGATATCTTTATCAATGATCATGAAACAAGGATTAATTCATGTTTTTATTCTGACGAGAGTAGACATTAAAAAAAAATGCTAGTAAAAAGTCATTTGTTAAAGAGACTTTCTTGCTTGAAAAATGTGTAACTTTCAAGCGAATTACATGCCTACATCTAGTCCACTACTGCTGCATGGAGTCAGTTCAATGTACCTTGAGTAACTTCACTGCTGCATGGAGTCAGTTCAATGTACCTTGAGTAACTTCACTGCTGCATGGAGTCAGTTCAATGTACCTTGAGTAACTTCACTGCTGCATGGAGTCAGTTCAATGTACCTTGAGTAACTTCACTGCTGCCACCTTCTGTTATTAGTTGACCAGTGGCCGCAACTTAGCTGAAGAAGCATAAGACTGCACAGAAACTTTTAACCCTTGTAAAGTGGGGCCTTTGGGGTGTTCCAAAGCTGAGGTCTGTGGAATCACTATCAATATCGTAAGATCGCTTTCTTACCACAATTCCTGACAATTTTGTATTTTGTAGTTTAGGTGCAGCAGTAGAGAGTTGATTGAATAACATTGTATGAAATATATTGTATGCCATTAAAAATAAAGTGTTGTTTATTTGAGGAGGAAGATTAGTTACTAACTTGGGGTCCATTGCATAAAAGTTAGAAATATGACATTTTTGCCATTAACGATAATTACCATAACAAAACCATATGAAAAAGCCCAATTGGATCCAAGGATTCTACATTACTCACCATTCCTGGCAAATAATGATAATAATGATCACATTTATATGGCGCTTTATACTAGTGTTTCTAGGCGCCTTGCTATTATAGAACTAGACCCTTACAGTCAAATTAGATTAAATTGATTGGAAGAAAATTAGATGGAAAATATGTGCGCCTCCATAAGTGAAAATCAACCCACAGCTTTATAGTGAGGTTGTCTTCACCCTGCCCTGTATATGTTCTCATCACTTTTTTCCTTGTCTATTCCTATTTCTAGATGCCATGTGTGAAAGCAGCTTACCTCCGAGAAAACGAAAATGGAGAAACGAAACCCGACCCCAGTCTCCCTACCAACTGCAGGAATGGTGGTCTCGGTGACCACAACGGAAACGGCCACGCCCTTAGCAACGGCAATGGCTACTCCCATAGCAACGGGAATGGCCACACCCTCAACAACGGCGTCCATCACTGCCACTGCCACTTGGAGATCAACGATGGTGATAGTATGATCGCTACCGTGGCGTATATGATTATCTTCGGCGATGGGCTGCATAACTTTGTTGACGGTTTGGCAATCGGCGCATCGTTCACCAATTCTATTTATCAAGGAATCAGCACGTCGGTGGCGGTTATATGTGAAGAGTTTCCACATGAGCTGGGTAAGACGTTTTTTATGCCTCCGCCACCGGAAGGTGGTGCCGGAGGCATTATTTTTTTATTACGTTTTGATTATTTTTCGTAAATGACAGAGATGCCAATCTTCTGATGTATGCAGGAGCGAGTTAAAATTGATTACAATTTTCAAATGATCTTTTCACTCCCTCCCAAGTTTTATTTTCTGCATGAATGCTGTCTTTAAAAAATGTTAGAAAGAATTAAATTTTTGTGTATGACCAACCAATCCTATTGAGGACAGCCAAGCATATTTTTTTTCGCCGAAGAGAAATCTCAGTTTCTAATGAGAAAACTCTTTGCTCATGCATAGCCTGGAGAGTTGGGCTCTCTGTGGAATAGCCTTCCCCACTTCATTAGGAGAGCAGAGATGCAGTCAACCTTTGAGTCCTACCTAAAGACCTATCTGTTCCCCACTACCCTGTCGTTAGAAGAATAACCAAAGTGTACCATCACTGGGAGTTCTTGGACTGAAAGATAAACCATAGCACTAATTAGGACATTGAACTCTGTGAGACATTATTTTTTGAGTAATCAAGCGCCATGAGCGCCCAGCTGTGGCGGATACCGGCGCTATACAAGAGGCCATCATCATCATCATCATCTCTGAACCATATCTCATGATGCCCTCGGTCATTTTTAACAGGAAAATGTAATGACACACATTCTCTTGGCATTCATTCATAAATTTTGCATGACTGAAGTAAAAAAAAAATGTATACGTTTTTATATAGCGCCTAACACTAACTTTATTAGTTGACCCTAAGTGCTCTACAATGTAGCATAATAACCTGGCTTTAGCAGTGCAGCTGTAAGGAGCGCACTACATTTCAAGGAAAAATTCCTGTTAAGTACCCATTCACCTCACCTGGATTGAGTGCAGCACAATGTGGATGAATTTCTTTCTGAAGGAAATTAACGTCATGGATGGGATTCGAACCTGTGACCCTCTGGGTGAAAGGCGCGAGTCTAAACCACTACACCACAATGCATATATGACGTAGTTAAAGGTAGAATACTTCTTTTGCGGCCTAAAATTTGACTTTCAAAGATTGTTGTGTTATGTTGAAGAGTACTTAATGTTAGAACTTATCACCAATCAATTAAGCACAAAGATTGATCATGACAGGCGCATTTATAGTTATTCCAATGATAATTCTTGTATTCGGGCACCGAACTAATTCACCGTACGTTCAAAATTCAAAACAGCCGTTAACCCCTCGTTGACCAATAGCGCAAGAGTCTCTCTCAGTGCGTATTCCGCATGGTGTGGCAGTGTATTGAAGTGCGCACTGTATGTGCTCTTACGTTTTGTGTGTGGTACCGGAATACGCTAGGAGTATCGCGATAACGTTGGTTTCAAGATGAATTATGATAGAATAGATTTTTATTTGAATTACATATTCTGGACTACATTCGACCAAAATACTTCAGAGGGGATATTATTTTGGCATATCTGAGGTACACAACAAGTTGTAAGCATAACCGTAATGTGTGCAAATGTAGTTTTCTACCTTTAAGTTTGCATTAGAAATCAGCATAAATACAATAAAGCTAAATGGAAGTTTTAAAGTCAGTCCATCATGATTGACATGACTTCTGGTTAGGAGCCAAACTGTCCGCTGCCATTTTGATTGCGTGGATTGCCGAGCAGAAAAATAACAGATTTTGTTTTGCCTGGAATAGCGAGTGAGCCAGCTTTATTTCGCTAGCTTACAGCTTGGTAGTCGCAAATGTATGTGTTCCTCATGTTTTTAGAAACAATTGAAGCCAAAGAGGGGACAAATCAAAATACACGCGACGACAAGAAGCATCTGAAAGTCGTATGAAGTGTTCCGAGTTTCTGAGCTTGGCAAGGTGCGTAAGCAAGGAAATGTTGAAATATCGTTTTTGCAAATACGCAACACGCCGTCCGTTCGCGATCGAAAGCGGAAGTCCTGTCGATCGTGACGGACGGACTTTAACAATTCAATATCATTTTGTAGATGACTTTTCTATTTTGCTGAACTGTGGAATGATAGTCAAGGAAGCTGTCTGTGCGAACCGTCACGTGGCTTCATTTTTTAATGAAGTGCTTCAAAATCCCAAAACAACAGTGACAAAATGTTTTAGCATTTTCTTACTGAAAACTAAGAATTTCTATCTTAATAAAGTTGTTGGTTTATGCAAAATGCCCTCTTGATATTCATTCACAAGTTTATCACAGCCGCATTGTAAAAAAAAAAAAGTAACATAAAACTATGATTGCATTTTAAATCCGCAGATATTCAAAAATATGTCATTTTAAAGATCTAACATTTGAATATTTGCAGGTGATTTTGCTATATTGCTGAACTCTGGCATGACAGTCAAGCAAGCTGTCCTCGCTAACGTCCTGTCGGCGTGCACATGTTACCTCGGTCTAATCGTCGGAATTGTCTTGGGTGAGAACTTTCATGCGAGCGATTGGATCTTCGCGCTGGCAGGAGGAATGTTTCTATATATCTCTCTGGTCGATATGGTAAGATCTTTTACCTTACATTGCGAGACCTCCCAACCATTAGGAATATACATGAAAGCCTATTAATTATTGAGCATGCTTAATGAGTTTTTGAGACTGTGTTAGTAGATTTTCTCATTTTCTCTATAAGTTTGCGAATAATTGATTTTCTTTTTTTCTAGATATAGGGGAGAGGAGGTCTGCATTATCAAAGATAATAAAATAAGCAGTAATACAATTCCATTATTTAAATCTTTAAGAGAGAATTGAACACAAACCATTAGTAAACCCACCTATTGCCTTTGAATGTGCTGGGAATTCAAATACGGTCAAACCTGTCTACAGAGGCCACCCCAAGAGAAAAACAAAATGTGGCCACTGTAGACAGGTGGCCTCTATAGACGGGTTCTATAACATGCATTTTCACCTGGAGGGAATCAATTTAAGTGGCCACTATAGACGGGTTCTATGACATGCATTTTCACCTGGAGGGAATTAATTTAAGTGGCCACTATAGACGGGTTCTATATCATGCATTTTCACCTGGAGGGAATCAATTTAAGTGGCCACTATAGACAGGTTTGACTGTACGCCAACCTAATAGGTGAGCCCAATATTTTCTCAGTCCTGAGAGAAAGCATGTGGGGATTATTATTAATTTTTCTCTCAGGAGAAAATTTTTGTTACAATTGTTTGGTGATTGAAAGATGTTCATCGTGGTGAAGAATATTATTATAAGAAAGTTTATCAGCTTTCTCAGGCTGTGGAAACATAACATCGGTAGACTTATTTGCACATAGTTCATTCATTTCATTCATTTATTTTATTTATTCACAGTACCAACATCAGCCAGAGGCTGTTTTTCCGTTAGTCCGTGCAGGTTAAAATCAACATATATATACATCTACAAATTTCAAATATTACATAAAACTTTTAAAAATTACAGTAAAATCAATGATGTGAGACCACTTATCAACTGTCTTCAATGTAATTCACACTTTTTAACGTTCATCCTTGCGTATATGCCAGAACAGTTGGCAGCTTTGTAAATGTTGCGAAAATATTTCAAAATTTTCGGTATAAACCCTCATTTATTTTCTCATTTGTGTTTTCCTATTTCAGCTTTCAGAGATCAACAATGTAGTAGGAGGGGGTCCGCTCCAAGAGGATCAGAGGAGCATCAAGATCTTTCTAATCCAGAATGTCGGTCTTCTCACCGGGTTTGGTCTCACACTGATCCTGTCGTTGATTGCAGATCAGATTCAGATGTTCTACAAAGTATAAAAAACTAAATATTTACTTATATTTACTCAGTTTTTTTCTTTTCCGTTTCAGCTTTGAGAGATCAACAATGTTGGAGGAGGGGATCCGTTACATGAGGATCAGCGGAGCATCAAAATCTTTCTTATCCAGAATCTCAAGCTCCTCACCGGGTTTGGTCTGATGATAATTCTGGCATTGTTTGCAGATCAGATTAAGATGTTCTGCAAAGTATAAAAAGCTTAAAAGTTACTTATATTTACTCAGTTTTTTTCTTTTCCGTTTCAGCTTCCAGAGATCAACAATGTAGGAGGTGGGGATCCGTTGCACGAGGATCAGCGGAGCATCAAAATCTTTCTCATCCAGAATCTGGGACTGCTCACCGGGTTTGGTCTGATGCTAATTCTGGCTCTGTGGGCAGAACAGATCCAGATTTAATGCAGAGAGGCTAACCAAGAGTTGTATTCCCTGTGTCTTACAGAGCTGCCAAACCTTCTATCCAGCCCTCCAAACAATAGAAATAGCTCCCACAAAAAAAACAGGATAAATAGGCATATGCATTTAATATCATTCTTGATGAATGAGGGTCATGGATATGCAGGTAAATGTATTATTGAATTTTTGATAATCCAATTATTGAATATGTAGATCCTATTTCCCCCTATGAAGCGGAAATGGTAGGGTTTTTTGTGCTGGGCTTTATTTGTAAATTTTAGTACCCCCTGTAGAAAAAAAAAGATAGGAAAAGTAAGTAATTCAATTCTTTATTTGCATGTATGGTCATGTAGATTGTTATTGGAGAGTTGCCAACCTTCTAGCCAGCAGAAATAATACATTGACGGTGAAGGGCAATTGGCCCTCATCAGGGAATAAAATTTAAGGGGAGTGAGAGCGATTGCTCTCCTAAAGCTCCCGTTAACTCATTCCACGTTTTCTTCGCGTCAATGAACATCCGTTGGCCTGTTTTCTTCGCATTTTTGCACAGAGTTCCCATACAAACATGTACACTCCTTAAACAATACAACACACGGTACGGGGTTTACGGGTGAACGCACAAAGATTTAAATGCTTTTGGGGGAGTGATTTATTGAGCCCCGTGTAACCCCAATTTTACTAGATGAAGATCCAATGTAGCTCCCCTGAAATTCTCCTTGAGAGCACCTAGGAGAGCTATCTGTAGCTCCCCTGCAAATTCTTAAGTTCAGTCCCTGCCCTCTGCAGAGCTGCCAAATCTCCCTGATTAAGCAGGAGAATCCCAGGAAATTAGTTCATTTTAGGGTGAAAAATGCCAGATTTTCATCAATTTCCCTGATTCATACATTAATTCCCTCTATCTTTCAAACTCATTTATGTATATCCTCGCTATAAGCTTGACACGTTTATGACACATTGTGTTGATAGTGTCGTTAGACCCTAAGCAATTAATGAATCTATTCGATTGTGTAGTCAAGGAAAATATCTCCCTGAGTTCATGTTAAAATGTACCTGAAATGTGAACTTAGGCTGGCAGCACTGCCTGTAAATCATAGAAATAGCTCCCATGAAAATCAAAACGAGGTAGAGACATAAACATGCATGAAATATCGTTGTGGTANGTGATCCTCGGTTCAGCAGACGACATTCAACACCAGCAACCAACACGAGCGACCGGAAATACGTCAGAATCTTGCGAGGTCAACCCCAACACCAACAGACTTCAGGTTTGGTGTTGAGGCTGGTGTTGGTGTTGCTGCAACACCAACACCGGCGTTCCACACCGTACTTGAAGTCACCCAATGTGTTGATAGTGTCGTTAGACTCTAAGCAATTAATGAATCTATTCGATTGTGTAGTCAAGGGAAATATCTCCCTGATTTTCATGTTAAAATGTCCCTAAAATGTGAATTTAGGTTGGCAGCACTGCCTATAAATCATAGAAATAGTAACCATGGAAATCAAACGAGGTAGAGACATAAACATGTATGTGATATCATTCAGGTAAATGAGGGTCATGGATAGGCAGTTTATTGTATAATTGAATTTTTTTGATAATTGAATGATTGAATTATTAAATCCTCGTTCCCCTTTACAAAGCAAAAACAGGTAAATGGCACTTTTCTTTGCTGGGCTTAAACTGTAGATTTTAGTACCCTCTTTCAAAGCAAAAGAAAATAGGAAATGTAAGAAATTCAATTTTTTATTGGCATGTATGTTTATGTAGATTATTCAAGAAGATTGGCTTTATTTTCCTGAAATATCTTTTAACCAATTGATGTCAAGTACTGCCTTGGGGAGGGATACATGTTAAAAAGTAAGGAGTACAATTTTTGGTTGGCGTTTCTGCCATTATGTATATAGACTTTTCTCTTCTCACAGCGTTGGAGATTGGAAAAGAAATGTAGGTTGTCAAGCGATCAAAGTGAAGAGATGGCAATGTTGATTTTGATGCCGCATCAGTTCATTTTATTCACTTTACGAAGTTTTTATGAAACTTCTCTCTCTTTCTTTTGTTGTATATAGTTTGATGTGAATTTCATTTGTGTGTGGGGTATTCGGAAGGGAGTTGCAATCAAGTGCATGTTGTAGGCTATGTCCAATCAAAATGATTGTGACATGCTATCGTAATTCAAATCTCTTACAACAAACTTTATGGGTTACATTGTTTTTGGAAAGCATGTCGTTGGTGGGACCTTGTATTTAAAAATGAGAAATGTTCTGGAGGTTTCTAAAACATGACTGCCTTAACACTATAGTGAATGGGACAAAGGACTATGTACTGTGCCAAAAGTCTTTTCAACTTGAATCCTGAAATTTACGTAGGTCCAAGTGCATTGCCCATGGTACAAGAGTATTAATAAAGCAATTTTCACAAAGTGAGATGCATGATTTTATCAGCCCACCGACAATGTACTTATTGATCGAGAGAAAAATCTTTATCACATACAGTATACCTCAGACTTCAGTACTGTATACATTACATATTGATCGAATTTTATTTTTGAATTTTCATTGTACTATACATGTTCAGAGATGCCAACCGTTCTGGAATATGCATAAAATGAAAATAAAAATGTGAATAATGCAACAGCTGAACGAGAGTGAGAGCAAACATAACAACTGTAATCATTCTCTCATCTATTCACCTGTTATTAAAGCCTTGAATTCAGATGAAAATACTTCTCATTCATATTTTGGAATGTTTGGCATCTCTGCATAGGTTAGATTTCAGGAACTTGATATCATTGATGCAATTTTATATTGAATTTATATTGAACTCTAAATAATCATGTGAAGCAGTGCTTTAAAAAGCTTTCAATCATCTTCCAATCGTCTTCCAGTAAATTTTGTAAATGGGTCCGAAGGTATATATTTTTGTCTCGCCTGCGTAGCAGAAATCGAGACATAGGCGCCGCTTTTTCCGACGGCGGCGGCGGCGTCAACAATTTAGAATTGCTCTAAATCAAAAACCCCTTGCCCGATTTTCATCAAACTTGCACA
>BQKZ01010275.1:0-20079 GCA_036244855.1 Temnopleurus reevesii | reverse complement strand
TGGGACTACACCAAGGAAAGGCACGGCGCAGTCATGCCTGGGAAACGGCACTCACAAGGCATTATAATCAAGGATTATGGCCTCAGGGTTTAGTGCGGAGTGAAGAAAGAAAGGGAGTCAGGCTGATCAAGTTTTTATAAGAGATAAAAGAGGAGAAGTTAGTCTAAGAACAAATAACAGGGTGGAAGATTAACCCCATGCAGCTTCCAACGGATGGGATTGTGTACCTGTTTCTGGGGTAAATTTGTGATTGGGATTATGTCTTACATTTCAACGAGATAAATCAATATGTACAGACATTATCTTCACGTAGATCTCATCAAAGTTTCATGATGGCTTATTCAACATCATTTGCATCTGTAATATATATTCTTATCCAATATCTAAACTTGTGACAATTATGCCAAAATTAGCTGATCTTTCAAATTTGTTGATATTCTTGCCCACACAGCAATGAAAGGTCTAATGCATTGAACTGGCTCTGGTTTTAAAAGCAAATCACGTATACAAACACAGACGTTTAGGGATTGCGAAGTACTTAATGGCACGTAGAAAGAGTGTGGACAGATTCCTTAATAAGTTAAGGAATATTAAAGCGGTTAATTTGCCAGGGATGAATTTCTTTTTACAGTAGAATCAAACGGAGTATTTGAATTTCATTTTACACAAGCAATGTCCTAGAAAATGTGTAAAGATGTTGTATTTCAATGAATTCACCTATTATTCTGGTATTTCAGGCAAGCAGGTTCATACCCTTAACCCCTAAAACAAAGGAATCAATACTTTTACTATTTCAATCTTTCTTCTGTGCCTAATCAGTAAGACCTTCAAATTCTGCTTTGATGTCTTCTTTCAAAATTACTGATTTATTGATCTGTCCATTTCTGCAATTTCGGATGATTTAGTTCAATGCATGGAAACTTCTTTTCCATTAAACCAGACTCACGACCATCCCTTCATAAATTATAAAACTGATGGAGTCTAAGCTACAGGCTTAAACTGTTTTATGCTTGTTAGCATGAAATTACTGCCAAAATAATGAAAAGTAGGAAAAGCTGTCCCAATACATTGTTCAATATGAGAATATTCCCTTGTATTTCAAGTATGTTGCCAATTGACATCCCTTTGCGATGATTAACAAGTCATGTAAAGAATCACCAATGCAGGAATGTTCGGCGAATGTACTCATGCTCTGGTGAGAACCGGTTGAAGATGAAATCGGATGCGGTCCTAAGATTGCAGAGAGGCACAGATAAATTACCAAAGTGTGCTAGCTAAGCATCCTTGAGATTGCCTTTCATACCCGGGCTCATGGCGTCAAAGCGTGGGAGAGAACCAGGGGGTGTGCATGTATGTTTAAGTGCTAGGCCATCCATAATCTCCCATTTAAAGGCAAGGGTTCAACAAAGTCATTTCAATTTCTGATGTGACTTTTATAAATTCTTGAGAGCTCTTTCATATTTTAACTTGAATTAAATGTCCACATCAGATCACTCTAGTTCCTAACGGTTCTTACTGAAACAAGCTGGTATATATTATTATTTCTACAATTAATATCATATTCCATTTTTGATAAAAAAATGTATAAGTATATCTACATATGATATGTTTTCCAACACTCTGAATTACTAAAGCCATAGTAAAGCAACACTCTTTTTACGTTTTATATAATACAAGAATTGAAAATAAAATTTAGTAACTTTTTGGTATCGATGTGCATGTCCCAAATCAAGACACAAACTGTCAAATAAAAATGCAGAAAGATAACAAGATTAAAAACAAAATAATTGAGTGTTACACGATGCAGAAGATTGGTTTTTATGGCATGCCAAGTTGTATGATGAATTGCTATTTTGACCTTATCTATATTAATCCTTTCTCCTTACTTTAGAATTTATGAGTAAACAATACTGTCTCAATATTAATCGTGGCTGGGGATAAAAGGTCATTAATTCATACAAGCCCCCCACGAAAACAAAATCGCTCATATGCTCGAGACCTACTTATCCTACTTTACTCCATTCAAGTCTTATATTCTACATGAATTTTATTCACCCCCCCCAAAAAAAAATATATATAAGAACAAACAGGGCTTAAATTAATCAAAGGCCATGGAGGCCATGGCCTTGGATGCCCTATACTCTGGCCTTGATTCCCTCCACAAAAAGGTTCATTTGCCTTGGAGATTTAGGTGCCCTTTTTTTTCTTTTCCCCATGCATGCTGTAGTATAAAAATATGCCCTAAATAAAAATGGCCTTGTCCTACATGTAAACTCAACAAAATTTAAGGCTTGAACAAATCAGACCAAATTACGCAATTAAAAAAAAGTCATTCTTGGGAATCCAAATTTTTTTTTAGCTTAGAATAATATAGAATAGAATATTTTTTTCCATAGCTGATAGCAGATCTATATCTCTTGTAGTATATCGTGTCGTAGGAAACCATCTGATAAAATAATTACTAATGGTACGATATTTTTTCATGAATAATATGACACAGCTAGCTTCCAATTAGACCATTATGGTACGGTATATTCAAAATGGTAGCTAAAAGGGCTAGACTGCTTATTCAGGGTTCTCAATATTTGAAAACAGAATTCCCTGATTTTTACCTAATGAATCTGCAATATTTTATGATAACTTTATAAACATAATTTACTAATTTAAACATATTTTTACATATTTTCAATTAGAGACTGAATATTGGGTAAAATTCACAGATTTTTCCATGCATTAAAGGATGTTCAAAATTGAATTCCATGACTTTTCATAAATTGGAAAATGTCAAACTCATTTTTCAGCTACAGTGGGAACACTCTCATTAATTCTATGTTTGTGAGGTCTTCCCAAGAAACATATTTCAATTTCTGCGTCACACGTCATAATCCCTATACGACATGCACGCATTTCATGCATGATGTCGTAAAATTATCTCAGTCACACTCTAGTAACTAACCCAATAAATTTGTTCTTACTGTCCACTCTCTCCCTTCCTTCATTATTCAGAGATGTCAACAGTTCCAGAATATTAATGACGTGTATTTTACTAACAATTTAAGGCTTTCATCACAAGTGAACGGCTGAGAGTGTAGTTATTATCATCATGTTTTCTTTCGCTTTTGTCCAGCTGCTCTATTATTCACATTTTAATTTTGACCTCATGAGTATTTTGGAACGATTGGCATCTCTGCATTATCTAAAT
This sequence comes from Temnopleurus reevesii, assembly GCA_036244855.1. Lineage (NCBI taxonomy): Eukaryota > Metazoa > Echinodermata > Echinoidea > Temnopleuroida > Temnopleuridae > Temnopleurus > Temnopleurus reevesii. The sequence goes on along the minus strand of BQKZ01010275.1, from coordinate 16,877 downwards.
AAAGATGTCGCCCTTACAATGTGGTCGGTCTTGTGGGAACATTGGCAGAATGGATAACTGGGGCGTGCTATGCGCATACACAGTCTTGCTCCAGATAGCCATTCATGAATGATATAATGGGAATACATGCAGTTTATAGAGCGCAAGAATCCAATCTGTGTAGAGTTTTCAAGGCACTTCTTGTATCATTATTATCCTTTCCTCAGCCAATACCATCCAGGCGATCAAGCATTTCAAGGAATAATATTCCTGGTAGGTATCAACTTTGTAATTCAGGATTTGCTTCTTTCTTCTTCTTTTTTTTTTTTTTTTTTTTTTTTTACATCTTTGTAAGATATGAACATGGTATTCTGTCTTTACTGTCCACAATGAAATTTGGGTTGCAATTTCAGCATAAAAGAGTCATTTCCTTCCAATCCGAAAGCAATTTTACCATCTAAAGGCTTAAGCATGTGAGTACAAATTCTGAAAGAGTTTCGTCCTGGTGGGTGCTATTCAAGTTTTAGATATGTTCACATTTAATTTTTTTCCCTTATCCATGATTGAAATTAATAATTTATTTTTGGAAGCGAAGAAGTATGGAGTGTTATTTCCAGACATTATGACATGCATAATGACAGTTATTAAGTGTGTGATAACAGATGAGCAATGACCTGTAGACTCTTTATGCAGACTTATTTACAAACATATTGGCTAGTGAAATGATTTAGTCTGTGATTACAGACTAGCAGTGGCCTATGGGATGAGTAAGAGGTAAACACCTTTCACGATAAATTGTCCTTTAAAAACCTATAGATCTTCATGTAGCCTGATTTACAGACCCCTTAGATGGTGAAATGACCATAATGGGTCTGTGTTCACAGACTTGCAATGACCTATGCATGGGCAAGAGTAGTCTGCTTGCAAAGACCTTTGACTTTCTGTGTTGCATTTTACATAGTGTGTGACACAGAAACTGCAAGACTACACAGACTGCAAAGACTACATTACTTAAATACCTTTACCAAGGCAAGGGATGACAATATAGTAAAGTGATCTCTAAATGCGGAATCTTGATTGTGCATTATGCACATTGTGGAAAAACAAAGCCAAGAGTCTGAAGCTGCAGATTAGGGCAAGAGGTAAATGAACACCTCTAGTGCTTCAGCGTCCTGTAACAGTGACACTGACAAAGCATTGACATGATAAATACCATGAGGTCACATCCTCTACCTAGTCCGCAAGCACAGACCCTTGGCTTTTGGTGTGTGCATGCGCAGAGCGTGATACAGGGTATGCAATATGTGACTACATCACACACAGCATTGCTTAGAACTCTCCTTCAGCCTAGACTAGAGGCTAAAGCAATGCAGTGTGTCATGTAGTGAAAGATTGCATACTCTGTATCACGCTTCAGCACATTCTCATATCGAAAGCCTAGGGTCTGTTCTTGCAGACTATCTTTCAGCTACTTAATTCCATAGAACAGAGCTGCATACTCCATCTCATCTTACTGTATAGGTGCCAATGAGCCATTGTGTAGAGATGGTATTGCAAAGGACTCCATGTATTTCCACAACTCTATTGAAACTGGATACCATTGATGCATACTTGCCGTACAAAATATTGAAGCTGATGCCTGGCGGCCATACTACTCCAACATGACGGCCATATCACTCCAACTTGAAGTTAGGAAGCATGTATTTAACTTGAGAGGTTCTTTTTATTCATATCGGACATGCAGTGAAATTCCATTGCATGTCGCATGGCAAAATGGCCGCCAAGCTGGTTCAGCACAAGCCAAATAATATATCCAGTTTCTATAGAGATCAGTGATTTCCTTGCGCAAATGATTGTTTTTGCTGGTTTGATTATTATAGGGGCATTTGACTAGAATAATCTTTAAAGAGGTAATGGGGACCATCGTGGGTTTTTTTTTTTTTGGGGGGGGGGGGGGGGGCTTTTGAGGCAAACTCCCCAGCCAGTGGATTGAAAATCAATAAACTAAATTGAATTGAATTGAATTGGAAGGAGTTAGGAAAATTTAAGGTGAAAAGGGCACAACATTTTTTTTGCTTTTCTGCTTTTCAGGGGGTGCCAAATATTTGATCTGAAGAATTTGTTTGTTTTTTTTTGGGGGGGGGGGGCTTCTCACCTCCCCAGGGGTGCACTGATGGGGGCACTACCATCATATGAAATACAAGCTTATTCTTTTGTTTTTGTTTTTTGGTCAACACTTGGGTAGTAGGAGGAAGGTGCAAAAGTTGTGTGTTTTCAATTCCTGGGCAGTACTTCACCAAGTTGTTCTTAAAGTTACAAATGATTTTCAGGAAGACTGGAGTATATTGACAATTAAAATATGCATAAAATTCTCAATCATTCAGCGCAAAAACTGATACCAGTCGTGCGTAATGTCATTCTTAAAGGCTTTCACAACTTGTGTTTCAAGTTGATCTTAAAGTACGTACAACAAGTGTAATACGCATAAAGATTCATGATCATTGAGTACAAGAACTGATACCAGCTGTGAAGTAAAGTCGTTCTCAAAGTCTTTATTAACTTGGTCGCACGTTTGCTCATCACAACGATACGAGTGTTAAGGTAGTCTTTATGATTGAAGATGACTTACGTATCAAGGATGACGATCTCGACGTTGACATCGTCCCTGTCCTTGTGTAGAAAGTCCTTCAAGAAATTGGAGACGCTGTCATATGTGATGTGACCGCAGACTACTATGTGCCTGTGTGGGGAGAGAAAAAAAGTTGAAAGAATGTTATAAAGATAGAAATATCAATTATGATCAGCATGAATATATGAAGGATATAATGAAAATGTTATAATAGAAAGTCTTTCAAGAAATTGGAGACGCTGTCATATGTGATGTGACCGCAGACTACTATGTGCCTGTGTAGGGAGAGAGAATAGGTTGAAAAGAATGTTATAAAAAGGTAAATATCAAATATGAGCATCATAAATAAACTGAGGATATAACAAAAATGTTACAATATAGAGACAAAATAGATACATGAATGCATCAGGGAATTAAGTTTAAGGGAAGTGAGAGCGATTGCGCTACTAAAGTTCCCCTTAAATTATTATTATTTATGGATGGGGGGGGGGGGGAGTGATTTATAGTGCCCCTTGCAGCCCAAATCGTATTACATGAAGATCTAAAATTGCTCTGCTAAAATTTTCTTTGTAAGCCTCTAGGAGAGCTATCTATGTGTATACTGTAAAACGAAGGACATACAAAATCAATTATGAATTTGGGTAAGCAGCTTTTATTTGTGGGCAAGTAAAATTTCTTATCACTAGCCCAATCAGGCAAGCGAATAAAAGAAACTTTCTTGAGGCCGACTGCAGAGACAGACAGACAGACATATACAAAAATACTTGGTGCCACATGACATCAAGAGATTGAAAAACATCATCGCCCATCAGCAGATTGTTACCATGGCAACCAGCGTGATGACAGTGTCTTGTTTATTAATGTGGGGGCCCCCGGATCACCTACGTAGTTGGCCAGGAGGCAGGGCAAACCGAGCTAACTGCTACTAGCAGGTGGGCATAAATTATAACACAACAAGCATAGTGAGCAAAGGAGATGAAGAAATTGTACAAAGTAAACAACTCCCATTCAAGCGGCTTGAATGCGGCCTTTTGCAGGGCGCTACAAACCCACTTGCCCTAATGTCCGGGGCAACAAAATCAAGACATCTGGCAAGTAAATGACATTGTCAATTGTCCGATTGGGCAAGTAATGGTATCAAAGTCCAAGAACTATACAGTTTATACTGTTCATAAATTCTTCATTATTAGGCCATATCCAGTTGCAGGATCTAACATTGACCAACTTCTTTGACATCTAAGCCTAATAAGACTTGCTCCGCTTTTTGTTTGCTTGGTCGTGTTTTGGGTAATAGGAGTTTGTGTTCGGGAAAGTGATCGAAAAGCAACATGCCCGACTGGGCAAGTGGTACAATATTTTTTTTTGTAGCATCCTGAAGCCTCCCCAATAGTTTTAAAAACAAAAGACCTGTCTTTGCTTCTTGTTCCGCAATGAAATAAAGAACAGATATCATATCTATTTACTAAGTAAACAAGGCAGATACTGTCTTTTGTGTGTGAAAGCTTTTGTGAAGGCTTGTATGGGAGTTATTTAATTTGTCCATTTTTTAATCCAGTATGCTCACAGTGAAGACAGATAGATTTCCCTTTCCTGAATAGCAATGGTCAGATGGCTAGCGGATTCAAAGGGAGGATTATTACAAAACGCTCTCCCATTTTTCTCCATTGTTGTGACATGTGTTGTACGCAATCCAAACAAAGGGATACAGAATGGACAAGGAAAATCTAATTATAACGATGTAATTTCTTTAATATCTTGTACTCATATGGTCAAAGATATTTGTCTTTTTTTCATTTACAATTGCTAAGTACACATGTATATGTTCGTGAAAAAAATTAGATACAAGCTGAAAATCTAATTATCCGGGGATACTTTCTTTAAAAGGTTGTGTTTTTGTGGATTGGAATATAATTTCATCCCAGTCAGTTTTGTATTTTGCACTAGAGATTAAGTGTACTGCAAGAACATCTCATTTCACAAATTCTCATTTATTACTTTCTTTTTGTAAGTAAAATAAAACTTAAGAAAATAAATTTTAAGAAAATTCTATCATTTTTTGGACTCTCTGCTATCTGCATAAGATATGAAACAACTAGAGAAAATAAAATGTCCCTGAAATCCTAAATTAGAAATATACAGAAGTGTTTTCAACTATTGTATTCAGCCTATTCACATTCAGTTGAACAAAGAACCTTTAGGGCATACCAACTTCAAGGAGTCTTATGGAAGGAACGGTGAATACAAATATAGCTTTCACTGTGGATACTGTTCGCATTGAGCATAATTTTCTATTTTTAAAACTTGGTCAGCTACTACCTCAAACTAAACGTTTCCAAATTTTGAACATACATACAGGCTGATGATTCATCTCATTCACAAAACTGACAATAACTAATCTTTGAACCTCTATCTTACTAAATTCACACATTCCCATACATATGTATGCATTGTACATTTAACTACCTTTTCTGGAAGATAATCAATTAATTAAGATTTAATAAATACCCTGCTGATGATTTGGGGAGGGGAGGGGGTGGGAGGAGGAAATAGGATTTACAATTTTATTTCTAATGCCTGTATCAATATGTCGAAAGATTCAATATTTCTCCTGTTCACCATTTCTGAGATACATGGTGTAATTAACGCCCTTTCTGTTTGTGTACATTGACGTCGCGAGGTTTATTTAGGGAGGCCTAATGCTGACGTAAACAATCGTCTGATTAATCAACCGTGTAGGGTTTGCATGATTTTGCATTACTTGTAAAGAAAATTTACCCCGAAGAGTGATCAAGTATTCCTGTGCAATGAGGTATAAATTGTCAAAAATTCCTTATCAGAATTATAATTATTATTTTGGAGGGGCAGACCATGTTTGCTGCAGGTATTTAATTGATCACCACTTATGTTGCCAATGGATGTTGCTTTTGTACTTCTTTTTTTTTCCATTGATTTAATGAATAGTAAAAGAAAAAAAAGTGTGATTATAGAGATATCCATATAATGCACCTAAAATTTTCCCCACACATTTGTTAATACTTCTTGATATGTATACATCCAGATGCACCACAGCACTGAAACAGGAAACTACACAATAACCAACAATAGATAGCACACTGTTTGTTTAGATATAAAGCTAGTAGGGTAATAATCATAATATTATTCAGGTCATTATATCAATGGATAGCTAAGTAAATAAAACAACACACACAATCATACTATCATGCTATAATTAACCATCCTATTAGAGCCTATTCGACCACTCATCAATACTTACTTATTCAATTACTGCAAATAGCTAATCGTTATACCTCATCAATCTTTCATTATCCACACAATTCCAATTCAATTAGGCCTGTCAATTCACACGCTCCGATCAAATGACCTTACCAAGGCAAGTTTTTCTGGGTCACTTCATAATCCTCATGAATTATGAAAATATCATAAGCGCGATATTTTATCTTATTAATTTCATCTTGGGCCGGCTGCATCTATGTATAGTGTAGCTTCAGTTTCAATTTAAACAGCGGGATGTATTTCTATAGAGAACTGACGCCAATTCCAAGGGCAGGATGTGTAAAAAGAGGAAGTTGAGGAGGAAAGAGACCTTGGAAAGTACTACGGGACAATGTGCCATGTTCATTTTGTTATTGTATTGTGTGATTTTTTTCCCATTATATTCTTATATCCATATGAATGCTATAGATGTTATCATGATCACATTGCCAATGCAAAATGGGCCTTACAAATTTCAGGGAAAAAAATAGATTTTTGGTGGTTTATTTCAATATATTTTGTACGGTATAGTAAAGATATTACCGAATAAATGATTATTATATTAATGAATCCATCGCTTAAAAAATCATATGATGTGAACAGAACAATTAGATCACTGAGACCATTATTAATTATTCTGATTAACAGTTATTAAAAAAAGAAATTAAAAAACAACCCAGCAATCTAACAGTCTTTTATGATTTCAAATTAAAAATATCCAAACAAGAAATGGGCAGGTCATTATACTATAATCACAAAGGAAACTACTTTTTTATTTAATTTTTTTTACTAGAAGCAATTACAAATCAATTACAAATAATACATGTTATCTAAAAAAGCAAATATTGATTAACGCAACACTTTTAAATATGCCCCAATTGTATGCCACAACAAACAAAGTGTAATGAACAATAGGGCAATTATTAACTTCGCAGAATAAATAGATTAATTGACACTTAAATCTAAGACACAAACAACAAAATATTGTTATATTATGATTACTCCCTCATTAAAAGTCAGCTCCGCTTCTCATTAAAATAAAGAATGATTATAATTATTGCTTTTTATCAACAAATAAATGATATCATGGTTTGCTACTGGCAAATGGGATAAATGTGCATTTTCATATATATTTGCAGGTGTGTGTTAACAGTAAATTAATAATTCAACAGCATTAGAATCAATATTCAGACTATGTAAAATCTAGAATCTATCTATTTCTCAGTGCTTGTCTCGATGGCAATGATTGTTTTACTTATTCATATCAAAATGTGCTTTGATATTAAAGCATTTAAAATGAAGCATAGTCTTTCATCTATAAACAGGAACTTAGGTCCTTCTGCCTGACCATACATGATATTGCTTGTTTAGTTGGTGAATACCCCCTATTGATACTGCATCTGTCTCTATAACATGTGTCAATGTATGCGATACTTTTATTGGACACAAAAAATGAAATTGAAAATAACTTTTAAGGCATCCTTTTACCGTCAAAATATTGTCATGTATCGTTTTGAATGATGTTACTTTGCAATTTGCTTCAATAAGCCATCTGAATTTGTCTAAATGTCTGGTTAAAGGTGAAGTTTGCAGCGGCAATAAGCTTGATAAAAGTAGACTTCTAAATAGAATCCTCATATATATACTACTTGGAGTAAGATAACGTTAAAATCTGAAGTACAATATAGGAGTTTGCAGTGACTATAAGCTCAACTTAAGTAAATGTCTAAATATAATCCTCATAAATATACCACTTGGAGTAAAAACGTTAAAAACTGCTGTACATTATAGCAGCCTTATACCATTTTTCACATTTAAGAGCCTTACAGAATGCTCTTTGACGCACAAAAGGGATATGGATTTTTCCCCCTTGCTTTTACAGGCAAGGTCTTATCTACTTATGCGCATCCATCTTGCTTTCAAGTCGGTCAAACGGTTGTTCGCATACGTACTGGGTTACAAATTTGAAATGCATCTAGCTTTTGCCTTGGACGGTGGTCCGAAAATAACTTTCGATATGCGTGCGTATGTTGACCAATGGGTTTGGAGATGGAGTCTTCTATAGCTTTCAAAGACCTGCCAGTACAATGAGAATGCTTTCAGCCTTGCCGTTCTTGCCTGCTATAATGCCATTTCCTTTTCTTCCCTCGTATCCGGTTTTGACAGGTTTTCGTTTTGATCTACGACAGGTTGTCTTGTAAATTTGTTTACATCAATTCAAATTTCTTGCTTCTTACAAATATTACATCAGTCATTCTTATCATTTGTATACCCTCTCTCTCTTTCTGCTATTGTCTATTCTCCTCTCTTTCTTCTTACCCTCTCCCCCCTCTCTCCCTCTCTGTCTCCTTCTTCCTCTTATTTTATCTCTCTCTCTCTTCCTTGTGGTTTCCCTCCTTTCTTTTTACTCTCTCTTCTATATGTCGTCATTTCATAATTTCATTACTTTTAGATTTGCATTCTAATTCTTTGAGAGAGCTACGTTATAATTTTATGTGAGGTTGTGTTTTTTTTTTCATTCCTAATCTTTCTACTGTTTTTCATTTATGCTCATAGCATAATTCTAAAATGTCAACAAAAATTACTTGTATATTTAGCATCAATTAAAAAAAACATATTCTCACTATTCCTTTGATTCTTAAAAAGGCCTTTACCTTAATGTTGTTCTCTTAAACAATCTTATTTTACAGTTATTATCCTCTGATTTAAGGACAACTTGGGAGAAACACAAAACTACAAGATGAAAATGGATGCCTTTAACACACATCCAGGCCTATACATTAATGCAGGGGTATATGAACAGAACAAAATCAATAATTTTCCCCTCATATGCAGATCAATCAGTGATATACAAGTATTGGCATAGTGGGGGCAAGTGGAATGAAATGGTAAAAATGGGTGCGGGGAAGGGGGGGGGTGCTTTCTAATAATATCAATAATGATAATGATAATGATAATGATAACAGCGTCTATTTGTATACAAATATTGTTATACAAATTTATTGTTTCATTGTTATTGTTCGTTGTAATGTATTTAATATTTGATGTACAGCGCCATGAGCGTCATTGCTGACGGACCTGTGCGCTTCAAAAAGAAACCACCATTATTATTATTTTTGTTTTTATTACAAATACATGGTTCATTGTCAGGAGTTCATAGCAACCGTTGCTACAGTGAAACAAATGCAGATTTTCCTGGTTCTATAAAGATTGGTTACAAGTGACGAATTAGCAAGCATCCACGTTTCCCAGATACAGAGCTTCCTGCCACGTGGGGCATGATTCTCTGATATTTTGGCCAAATGAGCCCCAAAACAGTCACAGGAAAAACCTTTTTATGCTCTTTCTGATTGGCTTGGTTTTTTTTTTTAAACATATTGGAGGCTAAGAAAATCAAGGATTAAAATGTTCAGAATGTAAAGTTTATTTTCATTTATCCCCATTTTCTCTGAATTCAGACCTCTGTCTTTTGTCTGATTTTCAAGTAAGAAGTTCCGGATACCCATGCAGCTTTTCTAATATAGCTATGTAGCTTTATCAATGTCACCAATGAATGCAGGGGAAGGGCCTTCAACAGGGAGGCCGAGCTTGATTGAAGCTGACCTAAATATGATTGCTTGTCTTTGCTTCACACATTGTCACTCTGCCCTCATTTCATATCTTGAGCTAGAGCAAAGAGATTGCATGACTGTGAGTGGAAAGGACAATGGATTTGGACAAAGTAAACAACTTCATTCAAGCCTTCGCAACAGCTTCGTGAACACTTAGAAAGCAGCTTCCTTAGTTAATCACAACACATGTGCAACACCTGTTCAACATTTCTCTGCAGACTAACAGGGTAGGATATTTCCTTTGTAATCTTGAAGCTAGTGTTGATACTTGAATGATGGTTGTTTTTTTTTTTAAATTTCTTTTTTCCCTTTTTTTTTTTTTTTATTTTTTTTTATTTTTTTTTTTTTTTTTTTTTTTTTTTTTTAATTTTTTTTTTTTTTATTTTTTTTTTTTTTTTTTTTTTTTTTTTTCTTGCTTTTTCATTTAAATTTTTTTATTTTTTTTTTTATTTTGATAATGTTTTTTTTTATTATATAAATTTGCTTCATAAATAATCCCAATGAATGATTGTTTTCAGAGCATTTCATCATTAAGACTCATACAAAAAACTAGAGTGAGATACCATTGCTGAATACCAAGACGAGCGGCATTATCTTTTGATTTTAACACATCATCAGGAGAAAAAAAGATCAGAACCGTAAAAGTTAGGATTGATTGAAAACATTGAATCAATTTTGTTCCAATCCAATATATCACATTTTGGGGCAAAAGAAAGCGCTCTTTTTGAAATTCCGAAAATACCAAAACCATGTTTCCATATTTTAATAATTTGGGAAAAGAGTATACCTGGACATGTGATTTGAAAATATATGTATCCTTTTCGTTGAAGAATAAATGAAATTTCAGTCGTAATGTAGCAGTAAATGGAATCTCTTGCTTTCATTATTAAAATCAATATTAGATTTTAAAAGAAATACAAGTCCATGAACTGCTGACTAGATTAAGCCCCGGTCACATAGGACCCCGGAAGCAACATGATTCACCCCGACTCTTTCTTAATTCACAATTAACTGCCTCAGAACAACTAGTCGGGGAGAATCGTGTTGCTTCCGGGGTCCTATGTGACCGGGGCTTTACCTTAATATAAAGTATCACAAAACCTCATTCTGCTTTGTTATGCTCGGCTGTACCACGATCGTACATTGTGACCAATGCTTCAACCATATTTTATCTAATCGTTCATTTTCACAAAAGAATCAGCTGCTAGATTCATGAAACAGGTGCTTTCTTTCATATTCAAATTTGTAACCAAGTTAAGAATAAAAAAGCCAACAAATCAGCCTGAGGGCTGCATCGAGAAATCTTAAAATATACATGAAATCATGCGAAGACCTATTTTGTACCGTTTTTTTATGCAAAAAGTAATATCTTAAAAAGCATTCATTAATCAGTCAGATGGGTTTAATTTGGTAATGGCGATACAGGTGAATTTGATTTGGGGCTGACCACAACTATTCCACCTGAATTATACAGAGATGGTCAAAATTATATTTCATAATCAGCGAAAGCCAAACAACCAATTTGTCTTATTTGTGGTTGCGAAATGCTTTCACAATGATTTGTTTACCCCCTGCTGCGGAAAAACAAGTTGGATAATTCTGGTGAATGCTATTCTTGTAGAATATAAAGAGGACCACAATATTTGGCTGGCGCAAGAAGGACATTAAATATGGATGGAATTGCTATCTTTTGGCTCTAAGCAAATGGAAAGCTTGATGAGCAAAGTGCTGTATTGATTCTGAATTCTCTTCAAGTATTCATAACGGCGTGCGTGAGAATGAGAAAGTGGGTTAAGTCTCCATATTAGAAATATGATATCTGCGTGGAGTGGAATAAATTTATACGAATTGCATCACAAGGGCATATATGGGTATTATATTTCATATTTCTTATTTCTTTTGTTCATTTCCCCTACAAACAAAGATGGTATCACACTAATTCATTTTGACTATTTACAAATTGCATCTCTAAACCTCTTCAGTTTTCATATGATTTGAATGTACATTACAGTTAGTAGAGTCTTACCTTCAAACATTCTTGTAGAGTTCTGTTTTCTAAACTCCCAATAACAATTGAAATATCCGAAAAAAAAGTACCCATTTATTGCCAATCTATCTATAACTTCAGGCATAATTCAGTTTGGATAAACCTCTGCAGGGGGCTTCAGCTAGTGCAACGTGATCACTCATCTAGCACAAAGCCATGTGCTTTCTAAGTGCTGATTTCTGTTTACTCTTTTTGGATAGCAAATGCTTATTTTATACTGTCATACTTCAGAGGGTTGCGTAAATTCAAACTGTAAATTCAAACTGATTTTGGGATGATTTGACATTGTTAATGGATGCCTTGAAGTCCCAATGATGACCACCAAGTGCTCTATGGGTTTGTCACATATTCATCCCGGGTGGTGTTTCACCAAGATAAGACAGAGTTTAATAATGACTGGTATCGTTTCTTGTGCTGAATGATCGAACATTTCATGCATATTACAGTCATTCATTTACTCCAGTCTTTCTTATAGTCGATCTTAACTTAAAGAACGACTTGGTGAAACACCGCCCAGGGGTCCAAACTGCATGTACATAAATGGAACTGCATGCTCTTTATGAAAGTGACATACTCTTATTATTTGCTAATATCCCATCGAAACATGTGCAATTATACCATACCATTATACCATTTTACCATAAAAATCCTATTTTCTTTAAAGAAATATCCCATTTTTAGCTTCTTTGCTCCTTCGAACACTGCATTTCAAGGACTTAGCATATTGTTTTTGTCCTAAAAGTGTCCTATTTTCACTGAAAAGTTCTAATAAATAGGATAAAATCCTAAACGTAGGCAGCCCTGGCTTCCCTTAAGTATTTTCATGAAAGGCAGCCCCATTTCAACTCATCCCGGGCCTCTGGAGTGGTCGTGTGATAGCCCCTCATGATGGAGAAGAGCGATCACATGACTTGCTAAACATGGTTTCCCCTATTACCCGGTGGTCTATCGATCATGCTGAAACAACATGGCCGACATCCTCATGTTCTCGATACGGGCAGTTAGATACCCAATGGACTCCGAGCTCATCAATTCTGTCTCAACAGCCAATTATTCTAATGGTCATACTCTTCTCTGCGATCACTCTTCTTTGAGTGAATGTGTAGTGACTTGGTGTAAAGGGTGAACATTTTCACTCTGAAATAGTGGTTTTTCACTCTCATTTGAATGAAAAGAGCTAATCCTGTTCTTGTTCCGGGCATTTAGATACCCAGTAGACTCGGGACTCATCAATTCTGTCTCAACATTTAATTATTCTAATGAGCTCACGATTCTCTGAGTGAATGTCAAGTGACTTGGTGTAAAGAGTGAACTTTTTCACTCTGAAATGAGTAGTTTTTCATTCTTGTTTGAGTGTAACTTAGTGCTTAATCACTCTTTCTTTAAGGAACATGCAATTATTTCAAACAGTCACACTATTCTCTGAGTGAATGTCGAGTGACTTGGTGTCAAGAGTGAATATTTTCACTCTGAAAGGAGTGTTTTCATTCTTGTTTGAGTGAAAAGAGCTAATCCTCTTCTTGATACGGGCAGTCAGATACGCAATGGAGTCAGTACTCATTAATTCTGTCTCAACATCCACTTATTCCAATGAGCTCACTCTTCTCTGAGTGAATGTCATGTGAGTTGGTGTAAAGAGAGAACATTCTCACTTTGAAATGAGTGAGTTTTCATTCTTGTTTGAGTGAAAAGAGCTAATCCTGTTCTTCTTACGGGCAGTTAGATACCCAATGGACTCGGAACTCATCAATTCTGTCTCACATTCCAATTATTCCAATGAGCTCACTCTTCTCTGAGTGAATGTCAAGTGACTTGGTGTAATGAGTGAACTTTTTCACTCTGAAATGAGTGTTTTTTTCATTCTTGTTTGAGCGATTTTTCATTCTTGTTTGAGTGAAAAGTGCTCATCCAATCTTTCCTGAGGGAATCTTACTCTTTTTTGAGTGGAACAGTGCTCATTTTCACTTGAAGGAGTTGTTCTTCTTAAAATCAAGACATTCCGTGAAGAGTGTCATCTGTGTTTTTTTTAATGCCAACTTGGGTTCAAAATGAACAGCAATCAATGATATAAAACATATCAGATCTTCAATTGATTTTTATAATTACACTAAACAGAGTCAAATAATTATGTTACATATTGAAAAAAGTGTAAACAATATCTAATTGTTCCAATTCTTCATGTTGGCCAATAAGAATTGAAACATATTTTATTATTCCGGATCGGGACCAAATTTTGAAAAAAGTCATGCATATTTTAACTTGTAGATATTGTATATTTTTCTTTTGTACAAATTATTTTGATTCCACCAATTACTGGTTACCTGGATACAATTTTGACAATTTATATTTCATCCAAAATATAGATTCCCTCAAAATATACCTATAAATATAAGGCAAGTGATGTCATTATTCAAAAATACGATGGCAACAAAATAAAATGCAATAGCAATATTTTCAATTACAAACAAGTACAAGATTGATTTTACCAAGCCAAAAATATCTGCTGATGCACTGCTCATTCAGCTTTGATCAAAAGAATTAATTATTGAATTAAAACCTTGGAAAGGTATGGAACCATTATGGGGAGAAAGAATAGCTGTCATTTTCCTTTCAGCATTGAGTGATGTTCATCAAATATTAGTCATTCAGAAGCTGTCAAAAATTCTAAGTAGGGATTGTACTGGGCACATGATTTGATATTCTCTCTTTATCTCTCTCTCTTTCTCCATCCCTCTCACTTTATTCCCCCCTCTCTCGTTATACCTCTCTCACTCTTTCTATAGAATACTTACATACTAAATCTTGATACTAGTGAGTATAATTAAATTGCAATCCTTGAGTAAATATACTGAATATATGTGAATTCTAATGTGATTCTAATGAATACAAATTCCCTTCCTTTCTTCTTCTTTTTATTTAATGAATATTTGGTCTACGTTTCTTTTCTTTATATCTCTTTCTTTCTCCCTTTTTTTTTCTCTCTCTCTCTCTATCTCTCTAATAGATGTTAGAATAATTTCTATTCCAGTAATCGATTTTGTTTCATGGACGTCTGTTTGATACTGCAAATTCATTGCACTAAATGTCAAATATATTGCTTTTGCCTTATTCATTTCTGATAATCTCCACTCCCCTTAACAAACCATCTATATTTTCTCTTCTCTCTCCCCCCCCCCCCCCCCCCCCTCTTTTTTTTTTTTTTTTTTCTCCCCCCCCTCTTGCTCTTTCTCTATTCCGTCACAGCCACATATAAGATTATCCGCAATGACACTCTCTCTATCTCTCTCTCTCTCTCTCTCTCTCTCTTGGTATCATATACTCTGATGATGCACTTTCTAACAATATACTTCATGTTTTTCCATTTCCTCACCTCTCTATTCATCTATATCCAACCCATTTTATGTCAAGCTCCTCTTACTTCCATTCTCATCACTTCACCTCAAATCTATCTATTTCTTACCCTTCCTCACTTTACCCTTGCACAAAGAAACTAAACAATCGGTTTCCATGGTAACAATTCTACCATCTCTAAGTCACCATAGTTAATTATTCGCCATGGCAACAGGAAAACACAATCAGAAATGGATTCCTACAAGGAGATGGTTGTCATCTATATAGCCTCTTCTTGATTGTATTATCTGATATTCTTTTGCAGCTGCACCTCTTATAATCAACTCTCGACTTGTTAACTCTTGCATGGCTGCTCCACGATTTGTGCGAAAAATCAGTAAATCATAAATTGAAATGGTATTGGAAATTGACGATTCCCTGAAAGGATGTTCGTCACCTAGTCGAGTACATACACTCGAAGAAAGGACTCCACCTTTGAGTGCCACCTCGCGTGAAACATCGAGGGCGGTAGCTAAGCTCGAAAGTTATTAATCTAAAGGAACAGTCGATTCAGTTATGAGCAAGTCATCTCCATTTAGATTGAGAGGAAAGTGTAACCTTGATGTACAGTGAATTGCAAATGAATTGAAAAATTACAAAATCGAATAATGATGATACATGATACAAGTTTGTAAGAAAAGACATGTGGAGAAAAAGACATATATGCATGGATATACGCTATATATTTTAGCATATCATTTTACAAGAAAGGAATAGAATTTACAGGCAAACAATTATATGTACAAGGCCCTAAAAGCAAAATGTGAAATGTATAATTGCAAAGCATAATATTTGGGGGGGGGGCATTGAGTGAATTTACGTTATTTATCTTCAAAATCAATGGTCAATTATTCCCTACGAAGAACGGAAAACATTACAACAATATTTTTTTGCTAAGTGAAAAACAGATTATTGTTCTTCAATCCATTGCAAATTATTCTCATCAAAGTGTGGCAAATATTACAAAGTGTTTTTTTTTTGCTGCATGAAATTAGTCTCTATTTTTAATTTATGGCAAATTGTTCATCCAATATATGATCCAAACGTGCAGCATGTCAAAGTTGTAAAAAATCTAAATTAAAAATAGCAATCTGCAAACATCACTGAGAAAAGAGGAATATATTCAAGTAATTTCAAAAGAGAACTGGGTTATCACTCCAACCTGTTTATCATTCTTTCTTTTAATTAGAACACGAGATGAGAAATGAGAATCGGTGCTGTCTTTCCGATGATGAATTATCGCTTCTCTTCTTCACTTTTTTCCACCTCCCTTGCACAATTGAGAGATAGATTTTCCTGAATGCGTGGCTGTTACGCCAGATTACTTGCCAAATCATCCTGTTTCCATAATCAAAATTTTCATGTTTGAATGATAACCCCACTTAAGATTACCTCACATTGGCCAGATTTTAAATTGACATATTTAAAGTTGTATGGTCATGAGAATGAGAGGGCGCTTCTAAGAAAATTGAATTTCATCAGCAACAAATTCATCCACATTGGGCTGCACTCAACCCAGGTGAGGTGAATGGGTACTGGTAGGAAGAAATTCCTTGAATGCAGTGAGTGCTAAATGGTAGCCATGCTATAGCCAGGTAATAATGTACAGAATGCTTAGAAACACTTTGTATCAAGCATTGTATAAATGTCGTGTATAATTATCAACATCATTGCAATTATTATACCTGCCAACAGGAGTCAATAGAAATTAGTAATAATCCTGTTCAAAATTCGTAATATTTTACATTTAAATGCATGTTGCTAGTGTTCAGTAATCTTTACTTGGGCCAACACAAAACTTGACAAATCTGAGGCCAAAATTTGTAATGATTACTAAAAATTAGTTATAGTTGGCAACTATGCATTATTAGTAAACTTCAATGGAATTCCAAAAACATGAATGGCTCCAATTTCACAATATAGAACCTTGTGCATTTACTTCTCAAAA
>BQKZ01010271.1:14317-32227 GCA_036244855.1 Temnopleurus reevesii | reverse complement strand
CATGATTCTTTTTTTCCAATTTTTCATCTCATAAGAAAGGTCGATCCTTAAGCTTTCTATACATATCAACATTTCTTCATAAAACTATATATGCTCAATTTGCCAACCATTTCAAAAGTGTTACGTTTTTATTGAGACACACTGTAGAGGGGGAAATGATTACACACGCCACGCCCCTCTTCAAATCATTTTTTACTGAGCTAACGTTGTAGTGTTGACTGTTTCTTCACGCATCCTGCTCCTTTTTATTAGTATATTCCTATATTCAGATATTTATTTATCAATTTTACTTATCCAGGGAGCGGAAGACCCCTCATTGTTTGAAACATAGAGACGCCCTTGTCTGGTTATAAATAATTAATCGTTAAATCCTTAATTTTTTCAGGGTATGAACCTCCATGGTTAAAGTACAACGGGTCATGCTATTATTTCAGCACTACCGGTCTGAACCAGAGCAGTGCAATTTCCTACTGTGACAACCAAGGAGCTCATCTGGTCTATATCGGATCTTTGCAAGAACAGATCTTTCTCGAGCAGACTGCGGACGTAGCTTATTATTGGATTGGACTGAGAGGTGCCGAGTGGTTAGATGGCTCAGGTCTCACATATGACAATTTCGGCTCCGGGAGTGTCGATATTGAAGGGGGTTGTTTCATAATACATATTCATAACCAATGGTACAATGTACAGTGTTTTTACATGTTCATGTTTATTTGTGAAAGACCATAGTTCGTTGCAGGTCATCTCTTTATAATGATGTATTTTCCTTCCTTCATAGTAGCTTACCTGCCAACATTAAAAGTCAAACCGGCATGTTAACATTGGAAATGTCACGCAAACAAGATGTTCATTCGTTTTTATTTCCATTGGTACAGTTTGGGCGCTACATGTTTTACTTTCATAATCAGATCTTTGCAAGAACCAAACTTTCTCGAGCAGACTGAGGACGTAGGTTATCGTTATCGTGGTTATTGCATTGGACTGAGAGGTGCCTCTCGCGAAGAAGCCAAGTGGTTTGATGACTCAGATCTCCAATCTACTCGCAACACTCGCCAATTCGCACCCATCTATCGTGCACGTATTCATTAAACAGACGACCATCAATAGCTAATTAGGCAAAGCACCCTTGTGTTCGATCCCTTATTATTCCGTCGCATATATGTTAAACCTTCGTAAAAGGTACATTTTCTAACAGTTGAAAGTCTAATCTTTCTCTGAATGTGACAATTGTTATGATAAAGTGATATAAATTCATCCTTTATGGCAGAACATTATTCACTTCAGAACAGAAAGGAACTAAAATGTTCAGGGGCGATAAATCCCCTAATTTCTTACTTGACTCTCACCATTTTTGGTTCGAAAAATACCTGCAACTAATGGAGTGTCGATATGTGAAGAAGATTTGTAATTTCATATCATGCGCGGGTCAGGATCACTGAATTTTGTCGACAAGTCAGAGATCGCCTCCGCTTATTTTGATAACGGCGCTCTGATTGGCTTATGCCGAGATTTGGCCACAGAAATCGGATCGCCCGGGCGATGACGTCATCCGGTTCCAAGCAATCGCGAACGCGGTAGCTTCGATTGGCACTTATGAGTCTACCATAGGAGGTGGCGGAGCTCGCGCGCCGCCTCCTATGATAGACTCATAAGTTTTTTTTACCATCGAAACACACGGAATTTCGGGTCAACTTCTGGTAAAATGTCATACTTCCAACCCTTCAAAACCACTTTTTACTCTCGCGACTCTAAGTTTTTTCTTGATTGCTTATCTACCACACTCATCTTTCTTTGAAATTTAAAGACAAACATAAAATTCAGTTATTGCACGGGTCAGGATCACGAAAAGAAATCTTATGTTGAAAAATTCGACTGCCGAAGGAGCGAAAATTCATAAATCTTTATAATGGCTTTAAAAAATACTTTGCGGAAACAGAAATTAGCTAATTTTTTTTTCTATCAATCGACAGGAAAATTATCAAAGAACATGTCACCAATGCATTCTTCTAATGAAAATGCGCATTCGCCGATTATAGACTCATTATCACAGGTGTATGTCAAATAACAGGGAAATATTGCGTTTGACGAGGTGGTGACTGTACTACATGTGAGCTGTAGAGGGCCGAGAATAAAATGGAGCAATCAAGGTCATTATCCATTGTTATCGAAAGCACGGCCGGCAGACTGTCTCACGAGACTGGAGGTTGGGCCTTCGATGTAGGAGGGGATTGTTTCAGAATAGGAAACGATTATAAATGGTGGAATGCATATTGTTCTGACATATCCAGGTTTATTTGTGGAAGACCGTAGCTCTTTGACATTTGTGTCTTTATAATGATGTATTTTCTCTCCTTCATAGTAGCTTATCTGTCAACATTGATTTGTTTTTAATCAGGACACTTCGCGCAAAATGTAAACATTGAAAATGTCACGCAGACATGATGAACGATTTATTCGGTACAGTGTGGACGCTATCATTTATACTTGCACAATTTTACAGGCCCTTTATTACAGTGATTATCCCTTTCAGTTCCACAAAGCACGTTTTGTGTTTTGGTCCAATAACTTTTGATGTAGTGCTATAAAAAATAACCTGATGTATGAGCAGAAATAAAGAATTATACACTAGATCTGACCATATTTATTCCATCAACATTTGTCGCTGGATGCAGATAATATTCAAAATGAAAATAATCACTAAATGGGTCATAAATCCTTAAATTGGGAACGCAGAACTCATTTGAAAATCACCATTTTCCACGCAAATGAGCAGCTTTTAACTTTTATCACGCATTTTGACATTGGAAGATTCAATGTGGTAACATAATTTTTAATTGAAATATTCTAAAACGAGAATTATAAATTTTAGTGTTGCCAATTTAGGAAAGGAATAGTGATTGAATTTGTTGCAAAATAATTCCTGTCCTGAATAGGTTATAAAAGGTTTTCACCGAAATCAGGATTTTCGAGGGGATAATGGAGTTTTTGGGGGAAGTTTTTTGTGAGCTTGGGGAAAATGTCCTGAAATCCTGAGTGGGTCATCGGGACTGACACCGGATATCGGAACAATCCAGACGAAACCGGGACACTTGAATGGTATGTAGTAGCAAAGGAATTGGATGACACAGAGAATTATCTCATGGAAAAACGTTTCCCAAAAGGAAATCTATGCATTTTGTCTCGTGGCCAATTCTTGGCACGAAAAAAATCGAGAATCGCAGATCGACGTGTTGATTATCTCCGTAAACATGACATCTAAAGTGTTGATCAATTTTTATTCTCAGTGTGCTTAAAAACGATAGCTTGGAACCCTAAAAACGAAAAACAAAATATCCATACTGTGGGAGGGGGACACTCTCCCCGCTCCCTCGCCGATGTCTACCTTGGCATCCAAAATCCCCCTCCTTGGAAAAAGCTAGATCCGCCCCCGATTCTTACTGAGTCACTCTACCTTCACATCTCTTTACAGAGTGGTTGATGACTGGTACGAAGCCTTCAGTGAACATGAGATGGTTTCAACTTGTTTTTGTGCCTCAGCCACCGCTAGATGGTGACGAAGGTGTTATGTCTTCGGGTTGTCCAGGCGTGCGTCCGTCTGTGTATCCGTCCGCCCATGCGTCCGTCCGGGACTCGTTACCGCAATAAATTCATAACCACTGAACAGATTTTAACCAATCTTGGGTCAGATATTTATTGCACGTGAGGCTTAATTGATTTGATTTTGGGTTTCAGGTGGTCAATGGTCGAATGTCACAGGGTAAAAAAAATTGTAAAAAGTCAGCAACCATAGCTTGTTACCATTATAACTTTAAAACTACAGAACAAATTATAACCAATCTTTGGTCAGGTATATACGTATGTAACGATTAACTGATTAGACCTTATGTTCAGGTGGTCAAAGGTCAAAGGTCACAGGGTAAAAAACCTTGTAAAAATCATACAAATAGCTTGTTACCGCGACAACTTCAGAACCGCAACGCGGATTTTAACCAATCTTGGGGTCACATTATGCATTAGCATGGGAAAATGAACTGATTAGATTTGGTGTTCAGAAGGTTAAAGTTCAAAGTTTACAGGGTAAAAAACTTTTAACAATGACTGCAAATAGCTTGTTACCATGGCTACTTCAGAACAGTCGGGAAAAGCTGGCTCAAGTATGCATAATGCGCTTTGAATCTTATGAAAAGACGCTTTATAAATGCAAATTCTTATCATTATTATTATTATTATTATGGTAGAGTGATTACATTTTTGGTACAGGGGTCAAAGGTCATAGGGCCAAAAAAAAAAACACCAAAGATATTTGTGACTTCTGATGTAAGGGGTAAAATCTTTCTGACCAGGAGATGATGAAGATATGAATTTCGATAGTGCATGGACGAGGATTTGTCTTGTAAGATATGTATAAATGTTTTTACTCTGATTGTAAGGTATTACTTTTTGAAATGCAGAAATATACACGAGGGCAGTTTACACTGGTTTAATCTTCATAATAGGAAACAGACTGTTTATTGTTATGGAGTGTTATCATTTTTCAAATTATTTTGGTTGGAATTCCTCAGGGCAGTGTTCTTGGGCCCATTCTTTCCTTACTAATGATCAACGATTTTTCAGAATGTATAACTGCAACATGTAATATTTTCCCTGATACAAGTGCCCTGATGCAAGTGCAATTAAAATTTACATGCAAAATAACCTTTAAATAAGAGTCTACCCCACACATGATTTAACTATTTTCGAAAAGTTAAGTGTGCCGCAGATAATGGAACAGTGCACCGTGTATTCAACTGTGCGGACACAACGATGGCAAGCCGGTTCCGATTTGAAGAGCATTACAAAGGACCATTGAATTTGCGTTTGACTTAATTGTTTCGAAGATAGTTTACATCGTGTTCCCAAGATATTAAATTTTAAACAGAAGAAGAAAAAATTGTAAGCAGAACAAAAATAGAAGAAAATTGGACAAGTAATAAAAAAAGTTATGAATTTTCAAAATTTTGAAAAAACGAGCAAATGAGTGAAAATTGTCAATCACGGGTGCACCAAAATTGTTTTTATACTCATGGTGTAAAATTTATAATTTCTACTAAAATTTACAAAGTTTGTATGAATGAAAACAAACAAATAATCTACAGATCTATTATGAATATATCCCTTAGTTAAAATTTTAAAGGTGACTTTTATGACACTCTGCATCATGATAAATTGAAGATTACATATGTCTTTACATAATAATTCTATTTTCCTAAAAAAATAGGCCTCTTTGTATTTTTAGAATTTGTTTTCCCATCAACATTTTATTTGGTTCAGAGAGCTATGCCCCGCCTCCCAGAAATACCGCCCTCTACGGCACATCTATTGAATTGACAGACGGAGCCTGTGACGTCATATCCAGTCCTGAATCAAAACCACGTACTAAAAAATGTAGGGTTATGCCCCTAATATTTCTTCTTCCTGCTCAATAACCTCCTCGAAATCCGAGATCAGGACTTGAATAACTGCATCTTTAATCTCTGAAGAATCCGCCATATTCCGTATATAAGAAATAATGTTCAAATCGCGGGTATAATTGGCGCTAAACAATACCATAAATGCATAGAGTGACACAGGCAAACGCCGGTTCCTGTTCAGCAATGTCTGTATATGACGTAGCGGTCCGTTTTTGAGGGGCGTTTCTGACATCAATGATATTTCTTGATTTTTCTCCTCTCTGATGTAAAAATAGATGAAAATGGTGGTGGATATGGATGCATCTTGAACATATAAATCCGAAAAAGTTAATATACAGTGTCATAAAAGTTCTCCTTTAAGGGAATTGTGTTAGAAAAAAGTTACATTTTATAGCATTGATAAGAATGTAATAAATGGTCAGTTGTGCACATAATTATGACGTCATCAGTTGCCAATTCGACTAAACTTTTAAACATTCATAACTCTCTTATTTGTTGTCCGATTTTTCTCAAAACTTGTTTGTTGTTATGTTCATCCGATTTTTCTGTTGAAGAAATATTATTTTGGGGTAGACTATTATTTTAACAATGTTAAGAAATGGTATGAGAAAATCATCTCTCTATCATTGACAAGACAAATTAATGATGCTTAAAATCATGTTACGGGGGTATGGCGTACCGTTTCGTAGAGTTGCAATCCTACGCAACTGTAAGCAAGTCAACTATACGTCGTTCCCCTGTCTTTACCAAATTCATTTTTGTGTTTTGTGTTTCTTTTAGTCATGCAACCATACAGCGAGGTTTAACTTAACCCAACCCCTTTTACACTACCCCCAAACTCGCGGCCAGGCCGCGGTAAAGTAGTGTAAAAGGGGTCTAAGTCATTGTCCTTTAGACTCTTGGTTTAACTTTTGAATAGTCTGGGTCTAAGTAACAATGACTTAGTCCCGGGTTAAGTTAAACCTCGCTATCGGAATACGGGCCTCTGTCATTTAAGTGTAACAAAACGATGTTATCTCGAGTTGTTTATTATTTGTAGCGTTGTTGCCCGAATTTACTTAATTTCTACTAAGTTTTTTTCATGGCCGATAGTTTTGCGCATTCATATCAGTTTCAACAAGTGATATGCAAATGTTATATTACTACCTACTTTTTTGTTTGAAGTATAGATGTCTATTGAGGAAACTTTGTTTTCTTTCTTATTGCTTTGCGTATACACAATTTATTTACGTGCCAGTTTCCGATATCTTGAGGATTCTCTCAAAAAATAAAAATTAATATCATTAGTATAGTAGGCATTATTTTGTGACCCTTGCATGTTTATGCCTGTGCGGATTTGGTGAAATGTCAGAGGAAACGCCATCACCTTGGTATTTCAACACATCAGCATTGGCCAGCACTAGAGTAGGCCGTTTTCCCTTGACTCGCCAAGCACCGCCCTTCAGTATAGATGGTATAGTATATAGAATTTTAATCCTTAATTAATTAAATTGTAATAGTATTTTCTTCATGTCTTCTTTACACGATATACTACGAATTATTGATTTTGGTATGATGCAACGAGCATTTTATGAATTTTAGTTGCATAACTTTAGGGCGTGGAAGTATGGAGTTTTCGATTTCAGTCGACTGTGACGGAGGGAGCGTCGACCGGAAGTAGAACGTCCTAGATTTGTGCAATTGCTTATTGTTACGTGTGCAACTACCTGTGACGTTATAATAAGCACATGCGCAAGACTATGACTTTCTACTTCCGGTCAACGTACCCTTCGTCACAGTTGACTGAAATCGAAAACATCATATCAATTTTGACATGCCACCCGAGATCAGAGACAAATATGATTGTACTGGTATGTGATCGTTAATAAGCAGGTGTTTCACCAAATCGATCTCAAAGTTATGCATGACATAAAAGTCTGCACAGTAGTACATGAGCGACTGTAATACTGTACACGATTGAATGTCGATCATTCAGCATAAGAGTTAAGAACCGACATCGTTTTTAAAGTCGCTATTATCTTGGTGAAACACCGCACAGGTTATTAGAAATCGTGAATTGATTAAATACATTCTCCGAATTTATATTTGTGAAATCTATATATTGAGATGAACGATTTTAATGTATATTTAACGTATATTTAGATGAATAATTGGTGGTTTACTTTATAATCGATTATTGTGGTTGGTTCGATGATATTTTACGTTTTCCAGTGAACTATTGAATTATTTAGACATAACTATAAATAATCGATTGTTGGGTCTAATTGACATAAATGACTTTTATCAAAAATGTTTTAAATTTTGATCATGAATAATTACTGAAATGGGAATTTAAACTGCCAGTCGTAGTAGTAGATGAATTATTATGTATTGTACTTTCAATATCAATTTTGACATGCCATCCGATATCAGACACAAATATGATTGTACTGGTATGTAAACCTTACCAGGGAGATGTTTCACCAAATCGATCTCAAAATTATACATGACATAAAAGTCTGTACAGTAGTACATTAGCGACTGTAATACGCAATTGAGTGTTGATCATTCAGCGTAAGAACCGAAACCAACTGTGCGTAAAGTTTTTTTAAAGTCTTTATTATCTTGGTGAAACACCGCACAGGTTATTAGAAATGAAAAATTGATTGAATACATACTCCGAATTTACATTAGTCAAATGTAGATATTGAGATGAAAAATTTTAATGTATATTTAATTGGTCTTTTACTTTATAATCGATTATTATGATTTGTTCGATGATATTTTACTTTTTCCAGTGAACTATTTAATTATTTAGACAGAACTATAAATAATCGATTGTTGAGTCTGATTGACACAATTGATTTTCATTAAAAATGTTTTAAATTTTGGTCATGAGTGGGAATTTAAACCGCTAGTCGTAGTAGAGGAATTATATATTGTAATTTCAGGGAGGCTATGTTTCCCTGACTCTCTACGAGATGTGTCACTATGTTTTGTGTGGTATACTTACTACCGTGACTATTGTTCGGATGAAAATCTTACATTGTCATTTCATATTCTTAGGATACCCATAGGTAATGCTATTTTATTGAGGCGTAAAGTAATTGGTAATCATTTTATTTACTTAGATTTTAATGGTTGGCAGAGTGCCTAGTTTGTCAGTAAATAATGTAATCGGTTATTTCGGCAACATTTGTTAGATTTCTTATATTTAATCGAATTTCTGAGATGTGCATTATTAACCCTAACTAGGCCGAGGTATAAATTGGTTAATTCTCATGAGACATCTTAGCGTCGCAACAGTAGGTCAGATTTCTTTATACATGTTAAGGATGGTCTTAAAAGATGTGGGAGACTTGAAAGAACCAAAGTCACTAAGCGGCATAATCACAAATTTTTGCGCTGTGAAATAATTGCGAAATCCGTTTAGAGGAGGGGCGGGGGGCTCTGAGGCCCCCTCCACCATAGTCTGGGTTGAATTAATGGTATACTGTATTTATTACTATCTTATATATTTAAAATCATCGTAATGAATCCTCATTTTTATTGTTAAAAAAAACCCTATCTGTATATTTGACATAATAGCTAGTATTTAAATGAAATATTAATTCATATACATGTATTTATTGTGTAATTTGGTATATTTTTAAGTATTTATTATATCAAAATAAGAGTGTAGCTTAAATAATAACTGTCTATCAGGAGCAGAAGAATTTAATCAGTTTAGTTAGTACAAGCAAGGATATTTTATATTACCAAGTTGGATTACCCTGCAGTTAGCGGGGGAATGCTCCGTCTGAGAGAATCGACAGGCAAAAAAGTTCCGTTCTCCATCGATTTACACGTAAAAACACATCATTCTTTTGGGAATATTTCCGTCTGATTTCTTCTTTCCGTGAGCGGGTTTTCGGTCGAGCCAAAGATTGATAATTGGAAAAACATATCCAATACTGAACATTTAATTTTATTGCCTGATAAATCCCACGGAGGTCGGTAATTTTGACGTGTTATTTCTTTCATAGGTTTGCACGCAAAAATGAATATTTCAAAAACATAAAACCACGAAAAGGAATTGAAAATTATGAAATATGAAACTTGGTTATAATTTCAATGAATGAACAACAACTACATATGTATTTGCAACTTCCTCATAAATCCCAGGGAGTATGTGTACTTTTCAGTGGGTAAAAAATAAAAGTCCCCATTGATTTGCACGAGAAACAACGTTTAATGATTGATAATAATTCTACATTTCATTCATCAAAGTTAGAAAAAGATTTGTTGTTCAGATTTATGTTAAATTTCAGGCATATATTTGAATATCTTGGTGATAGAAATGTCTAATAAATTCTAGGAGCCGCCCTGCTTTTTACTTAAAACGTTTTGTTTCCTTATAGGATTACACGTACAAACCACAATGCAAGAATGCTTGAAATTCCTTCCAAAATAATTGTTTATTAATGTGAAGCAGTTTGCTTCAAATGAAGCATCATATTCGAAATTAAAAAAAAAGATGCCTTTAAAAATTCCCACTGAGTATGTGTACTTTTTGACCATTTAGAAATTGAAAAATTGCATATGTTTACACGTAAAAACAATATTTCTAGAGTGAACAAAATTCCCTTTTCACTTCCGTGGGAGTGCTTCTAATGTTCCCCCAAATAAACTTGATACTATGAAAAAAAAGACATATTTTTGGTTTGATTTATAAAGGAAATCCTATGTAATTCTAATGGAGTATGGCTGCTTTTCGGGTCAAGACGTGCTCGGAAGTATTGCGCATGCGGAGTGCGAAGGATTCGTCTGATAGCTGAATGAATGGTTAAAATGTTTCTGAATTTCAAAGAATAAATTGTAAGAATACAAGTCGTAACTATGTGTGATATTGCAATTCTCATATCATTGTATCATAATGTATAACCTTTTCAAATTTCATTATTGGCTTGCTGAGGAATGCTAAGTTTCATTGTAAATGCAAATTTTATCTTTACCAACATACCAGCCCGGAGCTAGCTACCTTTTCAGTTTGTCACACTTCAGTGAATCATGGTACTCTAACTCAACCCAACACCGCACGCACTGCACGAGCACTCGCACACAACAAAGAAACAAAAACAACTTTTACTCGATTCGTTTTTAGCCTTTATGGCTACGGCTGACGTTCTGTATTCACTCCAGATAGCAGATATTACAAGCTAAAGAATTTAATTCAGCTTTTGATTCCAGCAAACTGAACAAATATAATTACGAAGTCAAAAAAGAGCTTGAGATTTTGATCCTAGCAGAATCTTAATCACAAGCAAAATGACAAGGAAATGAAGTGAACACACAAATATAATTACTTTAGTTTAATGCACAATAACATCCGAAGCTTGCAAAACATTTTTTGATACATTGAGGGAGTTCTTAAACCAAATAAATTCATTTCCCTTTCCTATAATAGGTTTTACACTGTATCTTGGTTACATTCGGGAACTCCTCCCATATTCAATATCGACAATTATACTTTAGCACATTTATATCGCAAACATGGTAAAGGGGGCGGTGACGCTTTTTACATCCACAATAATCTAGACTACAAATTAACCCTAATGAGGCCAACCTTTTTGGGATATGTTAAAATCAGATCTCGGCCGTAGAACGCCCAATCGCGACGAAAATTGGCACGCGTGATGCTTGTGGCGTACTCTACCAGAATGTATGGTTAATTTTTCATAAAATTTGTTGAAATAGTTAAATATGCTAATTTATGCATAAAATAAGTTTGGGGCTCTTAATCACTAATTAAATCTCTAATTGAACTGATTTTTTTTCTTCTAAATATTCCTTTTAGCATTCACTACAAATGTATCGAAAAAAAATCATTATTGAAATTACTTTCTTAAGTATTTCATTGTTTTATGAATTTCTTATGTATTTCTCTGTTTTTGACATTTTGTTTTTGTTGTTTTAGTGACTGATATTTGTTGCAGTCATTATTTGAGGCATAATGATGCAAAAATGATTTAATTTGAACCATAAAAATTTAAATTATTCAAGTTTTTATGATATTTTACTGAAAACACAATTTGCATTGACTTTGTACACAAAATCAAATATTTTAGCAATTTTGGGGCCTACAGATTTTTTTTCAAATGGGCGTGACACCAAAACGGTATACACGGGCGCGACAAATTTGGTCTCAAAATTTGCACGATACTTGGAAGTTAAAAGTCATGGACACGTCGCAAAAATATTTGTGCGCGTTAGGGAGATATTTTGCGAAATGTTGAAGAGGGGCGGGGTGGATTCCACCCCCTTGGCCTGATTAGCGTTAAGGCGTGATATTTGTTTTGAAGGGATTTAAACTATGTTTATAGAATTACTGTTGATAATACTAAGCATTAAATAGTGGATGTATTAAACAGCCCACCGAACGATGCAGTTGATGTATTCTTAGACCGTTTAGAGTCATGTCTAGAAACCGTATCTCGTGAAAATAAGGAAATTTGTATCAAGGGCGACTTCAATATTGGTGTTTCTCTGCCTCACACTACACTAGGCCAATGTTCTGTTAACTTACTATCACCTTATACATTATACCCCAAATTGATAAACCTACAAAGACTACTGATTCTACACACACAATAATTGATCACATTTTCTCAAATACTTTTAATCCACGCGGTAATGGAATAATACATTATAGTATCTCTGATCACTTCCCAATGTTTACAGTTTGTTATTCTTATAAGTATGACAATGAGGACACTGAGAAACAGGAGACAAATGCAACATTGAATCTTTAATTATTGATCTGAATGCGAAAAACTGGTAAATATTTCATATAATTTTTTTTATCAACACACTTCTTCATCATAATTACCAAAATGTTCGAATAAAAAGGATAGCTTCTCATAGAAAGAGGATCAACCAGCCATGGATTACAAAAGACAAAATTAAATCAATATTTACTCGTAACAGATTGTATAAGATATCAATGAAATCCACTACACTGGAACATATAAATAAATACCGCAATAAGCTAACGTCTATTATCAGTTTAGCCCGTAAAACGTACTTCTTGGAAAATGGAAACCAATAACGACAACAATAAAACTCTTTTGAATACAGTTAATGAAATGACAGGGAGGAAGAAAAATAGTGTGAACACCTCTGAATTCAATGTTAATGGGAAATTAATTAGAGAAGATAGTCATGTAACTGACGCTTTGAACTATTTTTTTTGTTACTTGTATTTTTTGACGTTATGATGACTTTATCGGATATTTAAATAACCATTCTGACAAATCTTTATTTTTAATCCTACAAATGTTCATGAAATTTTAGGAATAGTGCGATCTCTAAAATCTACCAAATCTACTGGTAATGACGGCATAAGTGTTTGTCTCTTTGAAAAAAGATGGTTCATTCTTTGGGTTCTCCGATGTCACATATCTTTAACTTATCTCTTTCCCAGGAATTATTCCCCGATTTATTAAAGATTGCCAAAATAATTCCAATATATGAAAACGACGACCCTTGCCATGCTGAAAACTATCGTCCAATTTTATTACTTCCAAGCATTTCTGAAATACTCGAAAAACAATTGTTTACAAACGTCTGTACCCATTTCTATATAGTAACAATATATCAATTCCAAACCAATGTGGCTTTAGGAAAGACCACTCAATTGATTATGCAATTTTACAGTTATCTGATAAAATCACCGAATCTTTTTCTAAAAAGGAACATACGCTTGTGGTATTTATAGATTTGTCAAAAGCTTTTGACACCATGGATCATCGCATACTTATTCCCAAGTTAAAGAGACATGGTATTAGAGGGGTTACATTATCTTGGTTTGAGGACTATTTAAATAACAGACGTCAGTATTTCCTCTTAAATCCTCTTATCTAGGTTTAGTGAAGTGCATAGTACCAAGGGGGTCAATCTTAGGTCCCCCTTTTTTAATATATATATTAATGATATTGTAAGTACTTCGCCTCTTCTAACATATGTATTATATTGAGATGATACAAATATATTTCATTCACACCAGAATTTAAATATTCTTGTAACTAATATCAATCATGAGTTGGAAAAAACATCATGTTTGTTTAAATCCACTAAACACTCACTCAACATAAATAAAACCAATTTTATATATTTCAAACACAGTAATTCTAGACAAGTATTTCATGACAACATCTTTATCGATAACATCTTTATTAATAGAATCCCATATAAAAAGGAACTATTATTATTAACTATTTTTTAGGTGTATTAATTGATTCAAACATAACATGGAATAGTCACATTCGTATTATCAGTATGAAGATAGCAAGGATCAATGGAGTCCTCTACAAATTGAAGTATACTATATCTAAAGACTCACTCGTCATGCTGCACAACTCATTCCTCCTATCACATTTGTCCTATTGCAATATTGCATGGAGGAATAGTAATAAGATGAAGATTGACGCAATTTTCCGTCTTCAAAAGAAAGCTTTACGTATTTGTTCCTACTTTTAGATTTAGCCAACACTGACACTATTTTTCTGAGTTGTAGAACATGAAAAATTATGACACTAAGACATATCAAACAGCTATATTAATGTATAAATTCTCGACCAATGCCCTTACAACACATTTCCAAAATATTTTCTAATTACAATAGAGAAATTCACTCGTATCCCACTCGGCATTAAACAGACCTTCACTTAACACACCCCAAATTAATCTTATGTAATGGAACGGTGGGACAAGCTCGAAGTGGTGTACACGTGTTGGAATAAGCACTCGAAGAGCAACAGGTTGAAGTGTTCAAATCAAAACAAACCAAAACTCCATTTATTTATTTAATCGAAAACTGTGACAGAATTGATGATATTTGGTGGCTCGGAAGCTGGCGAAAATTGGTTAAGTAAGAAAATTAAAGTCTGCGGACTGGGCGATACATGCAAGACGAAGTTTATAGCTGCGACATGACGGCGGCTCGGCGAGGGAAACGGAAAAAATGGCAACGTCTTCCGTCATGTCGGCTAGTTTTATTGCCAGCGAATGAAGTTGGAGCTCAACCAATCATCGCACATCTTCCGTGCATTACATCAATGCAAACCATAATCTGCGCCCTTTCGGGGCGGAGATTTACATGAATGACATAAACTACCCACATGGGTTGTGTACAGGCCGTCTCGACCCTCGCCAGGTCGCCACACCCACAATGGGCGGAGCTTCCTATTCTCGAGCAATCAAACCAATTAATTAGTTCAGGTATACTGGAAAAACACCTTTAGAAACCACATACTTGACCAACTTAAAATTCCCACCATCTGGTGCAGTAAATGTCAATTCATGTACATCGCACAAACATAAAAGAGAATACATACTTAACCCAAGTAGAGCACCGAACACCTGGTGCGGTAGCTGGCAATATTCAGGTACATTGCAACAACATCCTTTGTCAGTTTCCTACTTTTCCATTCCATGAATACTACTTTTTCTAAGTGATTGCTTAGGAACCAAAACAAAATGTCTCATGTACATTGCAACAACATCCTTTGTTAGTTTCCAACTTTTGCATTCCATGAATGCAAGTGATTGCTTAGGAACCAAAATGAATTGTCATACATTAACTCCAAACATTAATACTCAAATTTACCGGGCCGAATTGGTGGTCTAGCGCCCTCGTAACAGACAATTAGCAATATTAACGCCACGGACATGGTGAGCGGTTTTAAGGCCCGGGCACACCAAACACGGCACGGCGTCACGGCACGGTATTTACGCGATGTCTCCCCTGTGATTGGCCAATTGATAAATATTCTGTGCGCGGAGGAGCGCGCTGGCCAATGAGAACCAAGATATTGCGTAAATACCGTGCCGTTATGCCGTGCCGCGTTTGGTGTGCACGGCCATCTGTCCAGTCCATCACACTTAGTACACAAAAAACAATACAACATCATGGGCCAGATACTTGGAACAAATTACCTGCTCATATCAAATAAGCTGCAGCACTCTTTTCTTTTAAAGCTCTATTGAAGAAATATCTTCTCTCTCGGTATGCTTCGTAGATTCCTCACCTGCACGTGCACTCACACGCACACACTCTCACCATTTTCTCCCAAATTTTTTATAACTTAAAATGGTTTCTACATTTTTTTTCTTGTAAGTTTATTTGTTTAATGACTGTAATTTCGATATATAGAATTGTCAATTTACTAGTCACTATAGTTCATGTAGTTTTATTTTTGGCTTCTATCGTTTCAAGCTATTATCAGCTTACGATAGTTAGCCCCTGCATTTATGATATTTGTGTATGTTATTCTAAAAAAAAGAGATGCATCTACTTGTTCGTATGTATAAGTTATAATTTTTTTTTGTGAATTTGTATTTTTGTTGAATAAATGCAGAAACCTCTGCTAAAAAAAAATGATCTGTGTTGGAATAATTTCTCTAGCTCGGTAAATCCCGAGTAAAATGTGGTTTGGGCCTTGTCTGACGTACGGGTAAAGGCGCGTTCACACAGGAGCGACAAAACGCTGCGACAAAACGCCGCGACAAAACGCCGCGATATGTAGCCGCATTTTGTCGCTCCTGTGTGAACGTGCCTTAATGCACAGTGTTGTTGCCGGAGTAGACTCTGGACCGAATGTAGCAAGGCATGCGGCGGTCTCGGTGGGGTGGGGTTTTGGATGGGGGATATTTCGATGAATTGATCCACTTTCACCATTCATTATGTGCTTGTCCGTATTGGGGGGGGCTGGTACATTTGACTGCCTTTGTTTACGAAGAGAGGAGGCCTAATATATGGCTTGACAAACCAGGCCCGGGTTGTGTGTGTGTTTTTTTTCCTTGTTGGGGGTGCAGCACCCTAGCTCGGGCGGTTCCGCGATCAGTGAGAAGGAAAAAAAAATCATAATAGTGATATTTTGGTGTTATAATGGTGTTATTTTTGTTTCAGAAAAGACAAATTTTCTTATCTATTATCGGACTGACAGGAAAAACAGGGAGAAGAGTTTAGGTACTAATGTGGCGCAANCGTTCCTGCCTGTGGGTTCGAAACCAGGTCGCGTACCGTGTTTCGGGTGGACACGTAAGATGGCGACCCTCTTTCTCTCTTCTTCTTCTGGCGTAAATATTCAGAATTGAATGATACACGCCTCTAAACTACATCCTTTCCTTTCCCTTTTTGCACCCTAAGGGTACAATATTGCACCCCCAAGGTAGGTACTTGTTCCAGAACGGTAGAAAAGTGTACCATTAGGGTCTACTTTTAGATGATATGGGTTTGTTTAGGCACGTTGTCTTTTCTATGGTGCACAGAAGATCGCAGACTCGCCTCATATGCACGCATACGTCTATTCTCCTTGCACCCTTTCTGCGTAGTTTGAAAGCACAAACCCGAGACTTTCGGTATGTGAGTGTGCAGAGCATGATACAGGGCATGCGCTGTGTGACTACATCACACACATGCAGCATTGCTCTAGCACGAGACACACAATGAGACACACAGTGTATAACCTGTATCACTCTCTGTGTTTGTGCACAACGAAACCCAAGGGTCTGTTTTTGCAGACTACTTTCTGCGTGCGTGAATTGGGTCGTCACAGCTCGGTGGGCACGCATAGACAGAGCACGGATGCATCCCATTATGCAAAATTCCCGCAAGCAATTTTCATTCAATAAGACAATAAGACAAATTCAAGTCCGCGTCCGTCTTTTGTGAAGACTTCCTGTATGCGGGAAAAGGATGTGGTCAAATTGACGCTTTGTGGACTTCCCGCATGAATAGACCGGATGCGGATGGAGCTCGGAATTCGTCGCCAGGGTATTAATACATAGCGCCTTAGAGATCTCATTTTGTACCCTAATGGTACAATTCTGCATCCCTGGGGTACAAATGTGTTCCAATAGGGTACAAACTTCCCTTGGTTGGGGTACAAAATTGCACCCCACATTTAAGGTTCAAAGTTGTACCACATAGGGTTCACCCGGTGTTACATGGGATTGTACCCCTAGGGGTGCAAAGTTGTACCCTAATTTCCTAGTGTGTACCTCATTGGGCTTATTACGCTCAAATTTGGTGACTTTCTCTTATTACTTGTCCGATTTTCCTCAAACATTTTTTTTGTTTTGTCCACCAATTTTGTCTGCACCTGTTGAAAAATCCTTTTGGGTAGACTCTTCTTTTAATGATAGGGTAATCAAATTTATTATATTTCCTTACAGGAAGCAAAACGTCAGTCAAATCAACTACGTCTGGATGCCCCACCATACAGTCAAATATCACAATAGGTATGTCACATGCACGCACCCAGGATTTTGATACATGGGGGACCTTGGATATCCGGGGAACCCCTCCTCCCGGCAGAGCTGACAAGCAAAAAAAAATTGGCGCCCCCAAACAGCAATTTTGCGGCCGATTCTCAGCAATCTTAGGGCGTTTTTGCCGTCAAATTTTGTCGCCCCTTAGCTCTGATTCGGGGGGGGGGGG
>BQKZ01010271.1:0-14299 GCA_036244855.1 Temnopleurus reevesii | reverse complement strand
ATTATATAGATGTCAGGGACTGTAACAATTGTTTCCATGTCCTGTCAATAACGCAATAAAAATATGTATTAATTGCAACATCTAAATCAAACGTCACAGGGTTTGATTGGTCTCTTAGAAATGACCTCAGAAAATAGCTTTACATGTTTACACCCTTTCATAAGTTGAAATTGAATAGATAGGACGCTTCTTTTTAATTACAAGTTTGTATCTGTATTTTTTCCAATAGACGATGAGAATCCAGTGATCAGTGGCTGTCCAACTAATCAGAGTTTGAACACAGACAGTGGTAATGATACAGCGTTAGTCACCTGGGCACCACCTTCAGCGACAGATAACTCTGGCACCCAGACACTGACATCTGATTTCCAATCTGGAGATTACTTTCCTATTGGTAACAGCACAGTGACCTACACCTCAACAGATCCAGCGGGCAATAGAGCTACATGCACATTCTATGTAGAGGTGAAAGGTTAGTAGCGTTGAAGGTGATTCTTTTTCGCCAATAATTCTTTAACTTTCTGAATCGATGTTTGAAATGGTTCAGCACCTTAAAAATCTTCCGAAAAGAGATTCGATAAACAGGCATTGATACATTTTTGTAATTTAGGAGTTTCAAGAAGCTAAAGTGTGGAATACATGTAAAACTAGTCAAAAATATCTAGCTCAGTTTACAGGCTTTTCCTTTTCCCTAGTTCCAAGGAATGGAGATTTTACTAAAAACTGTAGACAATATTGTCGTCATACAAATTGATTGTTTTTTAACACAGTGAACTTGATTCTTTAAATATTATTATTCACATTACAATAGTTAAATGAAGCACTCACGCGATCTCTTTACAAAATGGGTCACCTATAAGTTGAAGTTGTTTTCCTTTTCCCCCTTTTTAAGACCACGTGCGTATTTTGAAAGTGGTCCAATGTACGAGCCTACAATTTTAACAAAGCTATGGTGTAAACCATTGCCCCAAAATCTAGAAATACATCCTTTGTGTCTACGCTGAGTTTATGCCCGAGTTAAGTAAAAAAAGGTACTGCGGTAGTAATGCAGTATTAACTTAGAATACTGCATTTCTACGTCAGAATAATGCATTACTACCTCATAATACTTCAGGAGTACTTCAGCATACGGCAGAAGTATTTCAAGTTATTACCTAACCGTACGTCACGAGTACCTCAGGATACTTTAAATGTACCTCATGTTACTTAAAAAATATGACACCTCAAAGAAGCATGTGGTACGTCAAGACTAACTCAAGGTACCCCACGAATACATCAAGTTACTCCAAGAATAACTCCAGTTACCGAAGGAATATCTCACCACAACACAGAAAGTACCCCCACAGAACCCCATAAGTATCTTATGGAACCTCAACATCAGCAGCGGACAATGCCGCAAGATCTCAAGATATTGCATTAATATTTTATAATACTTCATAATCTTTTAAGTCCGTGATATGACTTTGTAATAATTAAAAGTCATATTGTCGTCATACTTTTTAATTTCAAGTTTGTATCCTTATTCCCTTTAAATAGATGTTGAGAATCCGGTCATCGGTGGCTGTCCAGCT
The DNA here is from genome assembly GCA_036244855.1 of Temnopleurus reevesii. Lineage (NCBI taxonomy): Eukaryota > Metazoa > Echinodermata > Echinoidea > Temnopleuroida > Temnopleuridae > Temnopleurus > Temnopleurus reevesii. The sequence continues at coordinate 12,728 of BQKZ01010271.1, read as the reverse complement.
GATCAGAATGTGGTCACAGACCCTTGTAATGATACAGCTTTAGTCACCTGGACACCACCTTCAGCGACAGATAACTCTGGCACNTTAGGGCGTTTTTGCCGTCAAATTTTGTCGCCCCTTAGCTCTGATCGGGGGGGGGGGGGGGGGGGGGCAGGCGCCCCCGCTCCCCTTTTTCTCTGACTAGCTTTTTTTCTCTAACTAACTATTACAATGCCGAACGTTTATTGTTATGTTGCAATTACTTCACAAAGCACAAATCAGTTTGATATACATTTACATTTTCCATTATTGTGGAATTTCAGCAACTTAAATTCAGAGAGTGTACAGCAGCCATTACAACATTACGTTTTTTAAAGTTAATAATCTGTCACGAAACAATTGTGGTGTATAATTTGAGGCCAAAGCAAGATAAAAAAAAAATCAAGGCCTTGTATTAAAACCCTCTGTGTATCAATAATGAGTGAAGAAAGAATTGCCTGAACATATCAATCCATTGTACAATGCTGCAGAATGGGCGAATTCTTTTCAGCCCAGATTCACGAATGCCTGTTAACAATTGATGTAAAATTGAATGTTTTGACAATACTTTTGTTATGTGCACATAATTATTTTCCACATGGGAGTTTCAATTTCTAGGGCCACTGAGAAGTTTATTGGATACAAAATTATTATACAATATCATCACAATTGTTAGCACGCTCTGTAGAGGTCATATGTGTCAAACATTTTGTCTCCACGAGAAGAGTAAATACAAGAGAACAGTATATGCACGAGAATAGTATATACAGTCATAAGAGGACAATCAGTATAGCCTTAAGAATTTTCGTTGATTTCTAATTATCTCCTTTCTCAAGGTATTTAAGGCCGACTCACACCTTTGCGATTTTCACCATCGTCGGCCCAGCGTTTTGGGAAATTAAAACCGCTTCCTGGGCCCTATTGCATAAAAAGTTGCGTTTAAACGCAATTCAGAAAATTTAACGCAACTCAATTGTCAACCAATCAGGGGCGCGTATTTAGGACTTGCGTTTGATTTTCTAAGTTGCGTTTAAACGCCACTTTTTATGCAATAGGGCCAAAGATGCACAACATACGCACATCAGACGGTGGATTGAAGTTCGTCTTGCGCTTAATGAGCATGTATACGCCAAGCGTCAATCCACTGTGACCAACGTGTGAGTGTGAGTCGGCCTCAAGAGGAGTTTTAGAATTATATTTTGCAACTTAGAGGGTCGCAGGTTAAAATCCCAACCATGAAGGTAATTTCCTTCAGCAAGAAATCTATCCACATTGTGCTATACTCGACATAGGTAAAGTGAATGGGTACCTGGCAAGAATTTTGTTTCCTTGAGATGCAGGGCTCCTTACAGCTGCACTGCTAAAGCCAGGGTAATTCTGCTACATTGTAGAGCGCTTAGGGATGACTGATAAAGTTAGTGCTAGGCGCTATATAAGAACGTATAGTTATTAATATAATAATTATTGTTTATATACAAAGGATGTGTCCACGTTACCTGCAATAAAATAGTGCTCAATGGTTGCAAGGTGGAGCTCGTACCCAAACCTGTGACACTGAATCTGCCTGCAGCTCTGGAAAGTTTGGTAAAACTCCAGCACGGCAACTCCAAGGCGGAACGTCGAATCTGCCGTGAACCAGGTATGCAACAATGTAAACGCTGTCTGACACTTTACAGAGTTTCAAGTTTCAATTTTCAAGTTTTTTTTAATTTCATCTCCATATGAATCACAACAAAAACAATATATACAAAACAATGTTGGTACAAAATGATACAATGGTATCAAGACATCAACAAAATTTACAAAAGAAATTGATAACATAATTTAAACATATATATCAAATTGTACATAGAAGATTTGATGACATTGAATTTTTGTTGCTATTTGTAATAAACTCATTGGAAATGGAGTAACCCTTTTGAAAAGTAAAAACTTGTAAGATATGGGTCCCTCAGAAAACATAGACATTTTAAAATATATTTTGATACATCACAAAAATAAACAAAACATTTGTAGAGAAATTAAAATAGTAAGCGAAAGACAATGAGCACTAGCAAGAACAAGCCTGCGAAGACATAAATTATAAGACTTGGCGTAATTCAGAATTGAATCTAAATTAATCGTCATCGGACAGAAATAAAAGCCTAAACTTGTAACTGGAATGACTAGACATTTCAAATATTCTTAAAAACTAGGAGAACTACACAAGAAAAAAGGGGAATGGAATATACCAATTCTATCCAAATGATTAAACAAAAATGGTTGTACTGATATACAAATACGTTTTAAATTCAGATGTCGGTGCGGTATATGGGTTAATGTTTTATTTTGTTTTTATTTTGAGAATAACAATGTTTTAATTCTTCTAAAAATACATTTAAGGAAGGAGAACTCTTTATATACTCTGAGTTTATTTAATTTGTTCCATAATTTAGGACCCTCATAGATAAAAGTGCTTTGAGCAAAGGAAGAGTCAACAAAATGTGAGAAGAAAATTGTTCCAATGCCAAATGATAGTCCTGGTTGTATAGAAGCAATCGAAAGAGGAGAAAAGGACTATACTAATTTCAAATCACAATATTGGCTTGTTCACCTAGGTGACAGCAATGTGTTGTAAGCAAGCGAGGAGAAATTTGCGTCATTTTCCTTCGGCTTGTTATCAATCCATGTACTAATTACTCTATTTTTTATTACGATTGTAGATTACTAGATTGTGTATCATTAATTTATTTTTGTTGTTGAAGGAAAAACACTATATGTTATTTTGAATTGAATTGAATTATTCATCAACTTGTCATAATCATTATCATTGTTGTTGTTCTTAAAGCCCATGTATAGTTTTGGTAAAGATTAAAGAAATGTGAATTTTGGGGAGATATACCATGACACATAGTTTCTATACACATTTCAAGATCATAGCATATTTTTCTACGAGCGAATTCTTTTGAAAATTTGAATTTGACCGTTAAATCGTATTTNGATTGAGATAATGCGGTTATGTATAAATCAAACGAAATCACTCCCTGCAGGTTCCAAATTGTCATGGATCTACTGGCATAGTTTGAACAGATGAGAAGCTCAGGAGAGGAGAGGTACAATGCAAACATGTAGAAATGGCGTACACTGATAGCTCGGCAGTGTGTGTGTGTGTGTGTGTGTGTGTGTGTGTGTGTGTGGGCAGGACTGTCATACTTTGCCTCATCTCCTGAGCTGCAATAAAGTGTTATGTACGGAGAGGGACCTGGTAGTGGTGAATGGCGTACCTCTTGCAGGGCCGGACCCAGATTGGGGGGGGGGGGCTAAAACTCGGAGAATAATTATATTTTTTGCTCCATTTCTCCCCTTAGTAAGCTTAACCACTTAAAATCTCAGCGAAGCAACCCATGAAAAGACCCTAAAATGACAGGAAAACACATCTAAGCTCGTCTACGATTCAAAATTTTCTTGGGGAGGCCCCGCCCCAGCTCGCTATGGCGTCGAACCTTACTTCGGTGTTTGCAAATTCCTCCCTGAGATACATAAAAAACGTATATCGAAAGTCCATGATTGAACCGCGTCTAAATGCCTTGATCTTGATGTGTATACACTCTTAAAATCATTTGCCCAACATGTAGGTTATTATGAGTCCGATCAACTTTGGGTAATTTTATGCCCCAATTGGGTATTTTCTCCCCAACATTTGCCCAATTTTAGGAATTATGTACTACACATGTGGTAAAATTTTGTCATAATATACTCAATTTTCGTTTGCCCAAATCATGAGGGTTCATATGTGTCCACTGGGTAATGAAATTACCCAACTTTTACCCAATATTTTTAATAGTGTACGTCCACCGGGACATCAAGCTGGACTATGATGAAATCGTAGACATGCATTCTACAAGACATCCCAGGAGAATGATGTTCCTTAATCCCTTGGGGTTAAGCCTTTTTATGTGTTAATTCGGAACAATCACGTGATGAGTTTTCATATGTCTTATTTCTTTATACGAAATTTACTTGAATGCTGGCTGTTTTAAATAATGGAAATTGTGGTAAAGTGTAAATAATGCTTTGTATTTATCTGGATATAAACTAAAAGGGAAACCAACCCCTGGGATTGTCGTGCTGCCATTAAATAGAAAAACAAAATCAAATGAACAAACTCTGAAAATTTGAGCAAAATCGGACACTCCGTTCAAAATCTTTGAATTTTCAAATTTTCCAAGAATGTATTTGAATGTATTTTGAAAGAATTATACCCAATCTCTAAATGTCATCTAATCCGTTTTTAAAATATACACAAAATGAGTGAGAAGTTGTCCGCCCTATACGTCACAGATTCACCTCAATATGTCGACCGTACGGATCCTCATCAGCAGCAAGGATCGTGGTATTATTGAGAATTTAAACATTTTCAGAATTTTTTCATTTGATTTTTCCTCATTCTATGAGAGCACAATAATTCCAGGGGTTGGTTCCCCTTTAAATTTATGGATTATTAACTGTCATTTTGGAATACACATTATTCCCATAATCGATCACTTCGCGTGAGCTGGGGGTTAATATTTTTTGTAACACAAACCTATATGCAAAACACAAAACTCTTTTTTTCTGAACTTAAGAAGAAGAGATTACCTTCAACAGTTGTTAAGTTGTATTGATTAAAATTACATCAAGCTAACTAAAATTTTGCTCTTAGATTCAGGGTGCGTGAGCTTGGTTGGGATGGATACACTTTTGCAGAGAATTCAGGCTAACAAGTCATTATGAACAAGCCTCTCAAGGCCTATTCAAGGTATATTTCGTATGCAGAAGGCCATTTACTGACCAAGAAATTATGTCCCTGAAATGCAAAAAAATACCATGTAAGCTCGCCTAGGATTCAACATTTTCTAGGGGAGCCCCTCCCCCTCCGCTGTGGCTTTGCACCTTTGACGCTCGCACTTGCCTTCGCTGGCCAACAGACCCTGTGCCCCCCCCCCCCCCTCCCCCTATTTCAAAATCCTGGATCCGGGCCTGTCTTGCATGCGCTAGACATTGGGGAATGGCTATACGATGACGCGAGATGATGGGGAGCACTCTCATTGTTTCTGGAGCGATGGCGGATAGTTTGCATGTTATTGTGATATTCAGATAGATAGATAGATAAATGGTTTATTGAATAAAAATCATTGCAGCTAATAGCTGAATTGTGATTTCAATTTACAAAGTAAAATATAAATAATATACAACATTATAAAAGGACATGTAAATATTCACATTAGAATATGTTTAATTATGAATAATTTAGCTCGTTCCACAATAATCTATTTATCCTTACCATGACTGACCTAACCTCGAAGCTGAAGGTAGTGCCTCGTGATCGCATATCGTCCTAATCTGAATTAGAATGGTTCAGTTGATGAAATCTGATACCATTTCATTAAAAATGCACGTTGTTTCTTAAAACATAAATTCAAGGTAGCTCTAATAATAACGTAGCTTGGAGCGCGTAACGGAAGGGAAATAGTTGAGTCATTAAACAGAAAAATCGTTTCACGTCATCTCAAAAGAATGTCTTTTTCGAAAGACTGCATCCCCCCCAAGTTCATTTACAATTACTAAAGAGGTAGGAACAGCCAAGATGTTTAAAATGTTTCAAATGCTTAGCACAGAGTGGGTCCTTTGTGTATGAGCATGGGTCCTTTTGTGGTTGGGCATAGATCTTTTGTGTTTGTGCTGTAGTGTATAATTAGGAATGTGAAAGTTGGGTGGAGCACAGTTGGCTGCTTGTGTGAACATTCGAGAAGCTAGTATGCCGTCGTGAGAGCAGGGTGCGACTTTGTGGAGTAGTGAGGGCACCAAGGATGAGGCACACGCCTTATGTTTGTTATGCAGCACAGGCATGACAACAGCTTTTTGTAGCTTTGGCAGCCATCTTCTTATGGGAACTTCAGGCAGCACAGGCCAGGAGAAGCCTCCACTTCCTCAACTCGTGTCAACCCCACATTCACTGTAAGTGTCAGAATTATCTGTAATTATGTTTGGTTAAGTCATGTACTCCTTAGAAGATATGACTCTTACTAAAGTGTTAATGTTTCTGTTCATGGAAAGTAATAACTTATTGTGCTATTTTCTAAAGCAATGTGAAGATGCATGTATACAAGATTAACTGCTCGAAAACTGATTAGATGCTCCAATTGGCATAATGAAGTACAGGTATCAAGATAGGGTAGCTAGAAGACCTGAATTTGTTTGTTTTTTGTGTGAGGTGTTAGGGCTGCAGAAAGCCATGAAGATTATCTAAACTCACTGCAATTGTGATATTGAAAGCGTATGTTCTGGTATTCTGAGACAAAGATGATACAGAATTGATGGAATCGGGGTGAAGATGAATTTGATTTGAAGTTTATGGTGCACAGGCAAGTGAATTCATGCTTGCATATATTAAATAGAAATGTGGCAAGTTGATTTAACTGATAGTTGTGGCAGAGCAGTCTGATAGATATATTCCCCAGTATTCTTTGAATTAATTTGAATTTAACCCTCCTCTTAGGGACGAGCTGGGCTCGTGGTACCCCTTGTGATACCGCTCGTGGCCCCTCCTCACGCTACGCATCGTGGCGCCCCCCCCGTGTGGTAGATCCCCCTGGGTACATCCCCGAGGTACGGACTCCGCGTACTGCTTCACCGGCCCGATAGACGGCGTCGACAGCCCCGTTGGCTTCAGTGGACTCTTTGCACGGATACAGCCAAGAAAGCCTCTTCGACGGTGGGTTGGTTGACTTCAGCCCTATCTACCGGTACCGCGTTCGTCGGCGCATCATACGCCTCCATTCTTCAGTCATCAGCCGACTGCGACAAGGCTGAACTCTGAACTTTCACATGGACAGTGGTGCATCAACCACCCGGTTTATCAGGTGCTATTCACCCTTTATGTTAAGGATAATTTAGGCGATAAATAACCCATCTGCCACATTTTCTACTATCACGAAAATTACCAGGGTAATCATTAACCGAAATATTGGATACTGATGATTATGGATATGTTATCCAGTTTGTGTATAAATGTGTTTCAGGATTGACAGAACAAAAGTCATATGCTTGTACAAGTTAATCAAAAGAATCGAGTTAGTATTGCTCAGTTGTAACTAATGAGCTATGTTTCATTGAAATACTACATGTTCTATCTTGATTGATCAGATAATATAAAGAGCAGGAATTTTGGCTCTTATTAAAGGTGTTCTTAAACCTCATATCCTTGTGTGGTTCGCTTTATTTCTTTGTGATGCAGACATGTTAAGACTCAGAACCAAATCTATCGTTAGCCAGGTAATTTCAGTACCTAGAGCTGACAAGGGTGTTATAACGATTGCTGTATACACGCACTTGGCAGTCCTGCATAGATCAGTACACATGCATGTGGCAAATTAAGGTCATTTTTATTTATGTTACTCTGGTTCATAATTTTGATGTTCAGAAAACGACAGTTCCGCGATCTGTTTTCCAAAAATCTCCCTACCGTTGGAGGAGGATAACCACTCCCACACCCTCCCCCGCTCGGTGCATTCACCTCATCGCCCTCAGCACCCCCTTGTAAGACCTATATGATTATATATTTTGTCAGATGTCATTTTTTCACTCCAATACAGATGTTTAGTGTTCAGAAAACGCCACTTTCACGATCTGTTTAAAAAAATCTACCTACTGAGGGAGGGGGATACGCCGACCACCCCCCCCCCCCCCCCCCCACACACACACCCTTCTCCGCCCGGTCGCTTCGCTCACTCTATTTGTCTTCTCCTTGATTTTTCGGGCCTGTGCCCCCCTTGGGTATTGAAGGGTTGTGCAATACTAAATCCGAGGTAAAATAGCAACCATTCTCATAATTAAAATTCTGCAAAATACTATTTATAAATAGATAAGCGACGCATCTCTAAGTGACACTACATTGGGCATTTTTTTTATTTCGAGTAGTGTGTTCACCTCCTCCAGGGTCATGTTCGCCCCTAGGCCCCTTGGTGAACACGCCCCGTTGACGGAAGGCGAACTAGCCCCATGGGCACAAATTTTCATCGAGTGTCTCTGTTTAAATAGAGGAGGAACGGATTGGCAAATTACATTTGTGGATGAAAATGGTACACCCCAATTATTGTAGATTAGCGTTGATAACATTAAATTATCGAGACTCATGGTAACTTTTACAAATGGGATGACCAAATTTTCACTCAATTCTACAAACATCACAAATTCCTAGGCAAAATGTCAAAGTTGCTTGAATGACGAAAGAATAAGAGACTGGTGGGTGCAGCGTCGATCGCATAACACAGTAGAATATGTTTTTATTTTTCATTCTCTTTATAGATTATTTAAAAAAATGCGTGTGACGAAAAAAAAAAGGTTGTATACATTGTATGTATTTTGTGTATGTGTACGTTTACTGTGTATGTTTATGTTAATTCATGTACTCGTATCTTATTTTTCCAGATACGGACATGCTGAAAAACGGCTAGCCAAGCTGAAAGCATGTTTTTTTTTTACATACCGTATTTAAATAATAAACTGAAATTAACTGAGATGGTGGGCGCAGCGTCGATCACATAACATAGCAGATATGTATTATATATTTTTCATCCTCTGTATAGATTATGAAAAAAAAACCCGCGAGTGGCAAACTCGCCCCTTAGCCGAACTAGCCCCGGTCTCCCTTATCTCTTTTGTTCATTGATGACCTTGTCAGTACGTGTTGTCGGATTAATCTATCATGAATGAATTATTAATATTTTTTTTACGGCCGATCGTTGGAACAGCTTTCCGCATCCAAAGACTCACACCTTTGTGTTTTTAGCCTGCGTCGGCCCAGCTTTTTTGGGGGAATTTAAAAACGTTCCCTGCTTGACGCACAAAGACCTTGGTCATACTGTGGACTGACGTTCGGCGTACGCACGTTGAACGCAAGCCGATCGTCATTCCACCGTCTGATCTGCGTATGCTTTGCGTCCAGGGAGCTTTTTAACTTTCCAAAAACGCTGGGCCAACGCAGGCTAAACACGCAGAGGTGTGAGTCGTCCTTTAATAAGGTACCAGTACTATATTAAAATAATAGGATACGCGAACGTTGCATTGGTATCCATCTGTAGCATATGAGCACGCGACATAAAGCAGAAAACATAGCCAATATCGAAATCTAATCACCAGCGAACACGTTATGAATAAATAATCATACAAGAAGAGAAACCTAACATCGGGTCTGTTGTGCAACGAAGTAGCCTTCATGGCCAATAATTCACACATCAATTCCTAATTGTTTGAGTCCGGGGCTTGTTTGGTTGGTTGCATGGTGATTGGTTTTTCGGCGACTCTTCATCTGGTGCATGGTAGCTATTTTCTGATGATTTTTGTCAAATTGTATTTTACGGTTTAGAACTTGAGATCAATCTAATCAAACTAATCAAACTAATTACTTGAATCGTGTAAATAACATCAATACAAGCTTGTCGCGTTAAAGCAATATTGATTTGCCATGAGCCACATTAATTAACTTAATTTTCTCTCAATTTGCAGGGTTTTCCTTTGCTCTATTCAAAACCCTTTTGATAGCCCTTTTGACATGCAGAAAGCTTTCAACATAAGTTGGTTGTGTTTATCGCAAGCTAGTTGCAACATTATTTGTCGAGGTTTGGCAAATATTGGTCACCGGTTTTTTAAAGACAATCTGAGCTAAATTAATTTTCTGCGTGAACACTGAGAATATTTGGCGATGATCATCATTTTACCAGATTTGGAAGCTTTACACTGAAACGATGGTGAGTACATAAAAATGTACAGGTCTTGCTTTTTATTTAACCATATTGTGCCAGAAAAGTCCCGATCGTGGAAATAGTCCAGTTCGCTATGTCACAAATTTTCCCAAGTTAAAAATTTTATGGTGAGTAATAAAACTATATATTCTCGGACTCTGTAGGTAAAGACGAAGTATGTAATCTATGTTTGCATTTGCACAGCATCCGATTAAAGCAACCTTTGGGAATTTTCAAAATGGCCGTCAATTTGTTGAATACTATTTACAAAATCGAGAAAACCCCTACCGAAAATGCATAATTACCTCCACAAAAATAGTACCAAATTCTCCGGCTTTAAATTATCTTGAATATGAGACTAAAATATATTGATGGGGTGATATAGTAATCCAGAACAATGAAAGAAACGAGCGTTACTTGCCGGGGCGAAGACGGGGAGATGCTTTATGAACAGCGGACGCTTTGAGTAGAACAATGGGTTATCGATATTTTGGTGTATGTGGCGCATCCGAGAATATCAAAATCTCACCTTTCCTCTGCAAATACTTGCGTGTTTTAAATCCCATAAACCTGAAATTTGGGGTATCGGTTAATCATGTATTGTAATATTTCTGAGGATCTTACCCAGGCATATCTCAAAACGAATTTTGAGAAATCGATAAATGCGTAAGTAAGATCAATGTCTAATTGCAGAAAAAAAATACAAAAACTAATATTCTTTGGATAAAAATTAATTGTTCTGGATTATTATATCAATATATTTTGGTTTCATATTCAAGATAATTTAATGCCGGAGAATCTCGTACCATTTTTGTGGGGGTAATTATGCATTTTCGATACGATTTTTCTCGATTTTGTAAATAGGATTCAACAAATGGAAGCCATTTTGAAAATTCCCAATGGTTGCTTTAATCGGATGTTGTGCAAATGCAAACATAGATTACTTACTTCGTCTTTACCTGGAGAATATATAGTTTTATTACTCTCCATAAAATATTTACACGGGAAAATTTGTGACATAGCGAACTGGACTATAGCCATTAACGACTAACGCTTTTGATAGTCTAAAGACGAAATGCTTGCTATTTCCGTTAAATTCAAGCAGCGATACACACGGCACGCAATATGTCGTCTAATTTGAATGAAAGGGTTACTTATTTGGTCAGAGTTAGTTTGAACTTGACCGAGCAAAGCTATTATTATTACTATTATTTTTGTTATCATTATCATTACTGTTATCATTATTATTGCATCTATAATCATTATATCAAACACGGCTTGCAACGATACATAAATACACTCTTTGTAGCCAAGAGAGCCAATTTAGAATATATCCTTTTAGAGTGCACTTTAACTCTCTACAAAAATCGAAAACTGTTCTTTATCCATTGAAACGATGCAGTGGCTCCCAAGACTGATGATGAAAATGTATACACTGAAAAAAAACCCGTGGTGTTAAATTCAACTTATATATGGATACAAAGATGTTTACACCACCCTAAATATCTATATAACACGACACCAGAAAAAAAGGTATACACTGAAAAGAAAAACCCATGGTGTTAAACCCAACTGGTATATGGATATCAAGGTGGTGTTGGATTTCGCATAAATGGTTAACACAATTGGTGTTAATTTAACACAATCCTACTATCTATATAACACGAAATCAATTGAATGTAACACCAATGTTTTCGGAGTGTATTTTAATCATCCTCCTCATCATTATCATCATCATCATCACAATCATCACCACCCATATCATGCGTCATTTTCATTGTCAATATCACAATTATTTTGAAAATTTGATAATGCTCATTCAATTTTCATAATCGACGCTCTCTGTTATTCTGGAACATATTTGTTATAATTCAACAGTACATTACCATACACATTGTTTTTCATCAATTTTCTATATCATTTCTTTCCTCTTGATTTTACTGAAATATTTAATTGTCAAAATTGATTAATTATTTGTTTCATGTCACAGTTTCATTTCTTTTCGCAGTTTTTCACTGACATGTTAATGCTCCCCCTTTTGGCCGTTTCCATGGTTTCAGGTGAGTTCTTCCCAGGAGGGAAAATATTTCACTAAAAATTAGAAGCTTATTTATGCAATTTATAGTATTACTATCCTCTATATATCCAAATATTAATTTCATTTCAATTTTAAGAGAATATAAAGGGGGGGGGGGGTCACACAGGGTCAAAGTTCAACAAACTCATATTTAATCTTTGACAAAGAGATTGCCAATTTTGGTGGTGATTTTCCAAACATTTTTTAAACTATGATCAATTTATAACTTCATGTGTGTGTTTACATGTCAACTAGGTGCAATGTATTATCATTTCCAATTTACTTATCGATTGCATAATTATAACACCTTTGACTATTTTTTTTTATAGTCATTTTGATAAATCCTTCTGCTCACATCCTGCACATTGCTATACTAACTTCCCTCCATGTATTCTATACTTTGTATTTAAGTGCATTTTACTTGCATTTGGTTTGAGAGGGCTTGGATGGATAAGGTGTGGGTTATGAAGATTAATTTCTTCTTTTCCACGCCCCAGCGTCCCTCTCAAACCAACATGCAAGTTTTAATTATTTATCATATGCTTAATTGTATCTTTGTATCTTTTACTTATAGTGTAATTACTTTGTTTTTAAGTTTGCCGAATGAATGATAATTATAATAATAATAACAATAATAATTATAATAATAATAATAATGATAGTAATGATAGTAATAATAAACTATGGTAATGGAGAGAATTTAGAATATCTTTCTTGTTCTCATAGCAACCATGTGTTTGAAATTTACATTTTAGCTGCTAGTGATACATTCCACCATTCATGAAATGAAAAGTGCTCTCATCATCTTCCAGAACACATCTAGTGAATAATTCTGTGTAATTATAGATCAACCGAACCGAACACCGAAATAC